>JAODAL010000586.1:0-294227 GCA_025379985.1 Phyllomedusa bahiana
TGCAACCCCTGCACTATTCGCAAAAACAAGGCTGTGAAATTTCTCTGGGGCTTTCCCCCCAATCATACGCCAAAATAAAAAAAAGCCTGAACCCCCCTGTAAAAGTTTGTGGGATTTCGCGACCTCTTTTTTTTTCCCTCCTTTTTTTTTGCTTCAGCCAAATTAAATTTTTTCCAACGGCAAAAAGAAAAAATTTCCACTTATTTACCCTTTTAAAAAAACTTTTCTCAAACCCTTTTTTAAATGACCCCAAAAGGGCCCCAAAACAAACATATACCTCACCTTTTGACTGATCATAAAGGGAAAAATTTCGTTATTTCTGCGCACCTCCCAAGCTGTAATGAACCCACTTGTACCCGCCATGGCTATAAGAAAACCTCCTTTACTACCTAGGCTAAATTACCTCTGCCCACCCCATAGGCTTCTCTGTGCGGTGCTTTTAAAACATCACAGTATTTTATAATTTTGACTCTTGTTTTCTATTAAAGACTTGTGAGGTCTTTTACCTCGTAGTATCTGTCATCCACTGTGTTTTATTGTCTTGACCACTCCTTAGTATTGCCTTTCCTAACCACATTGCTCTTTTCTACAATGTAATATTGGGTGTGCTAATGCTATTAATATTATTGATTCCTCATTACTAATCTTATAATTGAACCACCTTTGACCATCCTTGTCTTTCACCTTTCCTATCATTTCTTTGAATTTGTCCATTTCCATTTTTCTGTGCAAAGTTTAAAGACTTTTCCCCAATAGCACAGAACCCAAATGCAACTGTTGGGAATTAAATCTTGGTTCCATGTGAGAAAAACAATTTTATTTAAAACCGATATTTTTACAACTCCAAGACTGGAGTGTTTTTTTGCAGGTTGGTTTCCCGAGTTTCCTTGCATTGCTGATTTTTTTGCTGGACCATCTTCTGCATCAAGGGTGTCACCAAAAAACCCCCCGACTATGACGTAATAATTGTTACCACCCTGCCACACCCATCAGATGACTCTTTCAAACCACAATAGCAGGGGTTTAACTAGAGAACCCTGGGCTCCATAGCATACTTTTGGATGGGACCACCTCCCGCCTCCCCGACCAGAAAATTTATGGGGCCCAAATCGCAGTTCCTGGAAAATACCTCACCTTACATATCACCATCATACTGCTACCAAGTAAATCCCACTATACCCAGATCAACATTACCAAACATTACCAATAGCGCTACGACATATGGACCTGATTATACTGCCAGAACACGACCACAAATTACCACCACATAGTGACTGAATAATACCCATATACTATTACTGAATAAAGAGAGACCATTATTACTTCCATTTAATGACCATATGGTGGTAGATAACAGTGTACACAGGCTCTGCAGACATATAAGTGATTATAGTGCAGTTACATGCAGGGACTCATAGGTGCTGTTTCTTTGAGTTGTTCAATTTCCCTTGTCTTCTTCATCTGGTCCAGACCTCCATGATGACTTCTCCCGTGCACCACTGGTCCCTGCAGATTTGGACACAAATATCTTAGAGCGGATGCAGGTCTTAGCTTAGAGGCACAGTCTCATAGAGGAATGAGAAGGAACAGAGGACTAACCAACGACCTGGAGACTGTGCTTCAGCTATAGCCCTTTGCCCCTCAGATTCATATTATCCAGTCGGTAGGTTGGGGCTTCAGGTGAGTAAGTAGGCAGGCCTCAATTAGTTAGGTAGGCTACAGGTGGGCCCCATGTAGGTAGGTAGGAAGGCTGTAGGACTGCCCCAGGTATCTAGGTAGACAGGCTGCAGATGGACCTCATATAAGTTGGTAAGTTGTTGTAGGTGGGCCTCAGGTAGCCAGATAGATAGGCTGTAGTTGGGCCCCATGTAGGTAGGTAGGCTGCAAGTGGGCCCCACGTAGGTAGGTACATAGGAAGGCTGTAGGTGGGCCTTAGGTAGCTAGGTAGGTAGTCTGTAGGTGGGATCCACATAGGTATGTATGCTGTAGGTTGTCCCCATATAGCTAAGTAGGTAGGCTGCAGGTGAGCCCCAGGTACCTAGATGGTTAGGCTGTAGGTAGGCCCCAGGTAGCTAGGCAGGTAGGTATAAGTGGACCCAACGTAAGTAGGTAGGCTTTACGTGGGCCCCTGTTAGCTAGGCAGGCTATAGGTGGGTCCCAGTTAGCTAGGTAGGTAGGCTGAAGGTGGGCCCCAGAGAGGTAGGTAGACTGTAGATTGACCCCAGGTATCTATATAGGTAGGCTGTAGGTGGGCCCCACCTAGGTAGGTAGGTAGACCGGGGCCCATTAGAAAAAAAATAATTAACTCACCTCTCTCCCTGTTACCCTGATGCGATGAGCAGCAGGTTGATTCCTCTCAGTGGAGACCGCCATAGGTGGCGCGATGATGTGACATCATTGTGCCATCTTCGTCAGCACTAGCAGCTGACACCTGGTAGGCTTAACCCTATTAAGCTGGAGAGTTGAGAAGAGTATTATTGATTGAACTGTTCTAGAAAAGTTAAGTTCTAGTAGAACTTCTTGAATTTTTAGAACTGGAACCGAACCAAACATTTTACTGTTCATTCGAGTAAAGTTCTAGTCCTAGTTCGACACACCATTATCAGTTTAGTTTTCAGTGGCTTTCTGCCCTTTTGATGGCCATCCAATCACCTTTCTGCACTTTTGGTGGCCATCTAATCAGTGCAGAGTACAGAGAAGTGTCAAAAACGTCATCGCTGAGGTGTAGGGCTCTCATTGGCTGCTAAAATCACGTGACCATGTTATATATATTTCACTGTATTGCCTTGTGAACGCCATTTTCAGCTCACTCTGTACTGTACAGACTGCTCTTAGTTATTTAGCATTTTCCTCTCCATAGACATCAATAGTTAGGGAGTTTGGTAATGCTGGCTGCATCTTTCCCAAACCCAGAAGCTGTTATTTGGTGACATTTGCAGGCTCACATAACGCCTAACTCTCATATACATGGATATATATTTTACAGAGTGCTTGGATATGCTAAATTATACTCAGTGCCCAAAAGTTCAATTTTTGCAGTTTTGGGGGTTCAGTAATTGTATAACACACCGTGTCCAAATCTCCTATGTGTCAAAGGGGCATTTGGGCCCCCTCAGGATGCAGGGCTACGTAACAGTTGCTACCGCTGCACCTCGTACCTGCAAGCTGTCTTCATCTTTTCAGTTAGCCATTGAAAGGAATGAAATGTTTTAGCCTCTCATTTTTTTTTTCTGTCACTCTTAGAGCCAAATTTTCTCCACTAAGTTGTTGCACATATCCAGTTTACTGTTATGGATGGTAATTACACCTTCTGCTCACCTGTATAGGTATAAAAATTAACTAGAAACTCTTCTTCCATAGACTTTAATGGGATTCAAGTTCTAGTTGGAATAGAACCTCAAACTAGAACTTGTTACTGCTCGCTCATCTCTAGAGAAGAGCACAACACTTGCGCTCTGCTCTGTTAAGGGCTTTAACTGTTTCCAGAGGACATGAAAACAGTTGATTAGGCTGCGCAGTTCTGGGGATTGAGGGCATTTGCCATTTTTGGCGGCTGCTATTGGGATAGTTCTGCCACTGCTGGTAATGTGTTAAAAGAGAGACCTTAGCTCTTGCATCATGTCGAAACAAGAGAGCTAGTGCTGTCGAAAGCTTACCATCAAATATACTCAGTTAGACTCTAAGGGCTTGTTCACACGGAGTTTTCACTCCATGTTACAAGCGCGTTTTAGATCCGCTGCGTGTTCGTCATAGCAAGCAGTGATAAAGTCACTGGTAATTGTTAGATCAGTCTAGAGGTCCGCTCTGTTGGTCCCCAAGTCGGATCTACAAAGCGCTTGTAACACGGAGTGAAAACTCTGTGTGAACAAGCCCTAAAAGTTATCGCCTGATGTTGTTTATGCCCCCTGAGCAACATTAACTGACCCTTGACAGTCTTCGATGAGCCTATGCATTGTAAAGGGGCTGGACTCCACTGCTTAAATGCACGTGAACCTGAGTGCTTTTCACTGTAAACATATTGGTGCCATAACTATGGGCATGAATAGTAAGTAAATGAGTCATTACTAAGCTCTATTCATTTTAAAGGGGAAAAATCTACTTAATGCTTGAGAACCACTTCTGAAACTGAATCTCATTCTCCTCAAAGAAGGCTTATTTATTTGCCGCAGGCAACAACGGTGACTGGCACTGGATGAGAAATTGAACCTAATAGAGTTGAATTAAAGTCAACCAAGCAGTCAAATAATCATGTGAAATCTCTCTCTCTCTCCCTCTCCCTCCTTCTTGCTTTCTCTCTCGACATATCTATAGGTGTTTCTATTGGGGATATATAAGGGGTATCTATAGAAATGTGTGTGTGTATATATATATATATATATATATATATATATATAAAATATGTATATTTTTTTCTCTAGTCCCCTTATAGATATACCTTAGATCGTCCAATCAATTTAATGTATATATAAAATTTTTATGTGTGTGTGTATATATATATATATATATAATTATATATAATAATAAAAATAAATATATAATATATACATATATATATTTATATAGTAAGGTGGCAACTGGGAAGGTCTGCTATGTTGTGTGTATCTCAGCCAGGCTTCTGCATGCACAATGGTAAATAGGTGGTATCATGCCTTTCTCAAATACTGTATCTAAAACCACTGTCATAAAAATGTGTACACTGTACCCAAAATTACTGAGAACACTTCTAGCAATGGTGATTGTTGGGACTAGCTGAGTGCGGCTGCCAAAGATGGAGAACAAGGGACCAGAGAAAGATGAAGATAACTCCTTTGTATTTCACTGGGAGCCTGGAACCTATCGCAATGCTTTTTATGAGGTGGACAACCCCCTTTAAATTATTTGTGCAACTTGCTTGCAGTGTTTAGGTGGAGCAGGCTACGGCATGGTGTAGTCACCAGAGAACCACAGTGTCACTGCAGGACAGTGCCTTTTGGCACAACACAGCTCTGTTCTATCTGTTGGAGTATTGCATGGTTTGCAGCCCTGGTAAAAGGCTGTTCAGAAAATTGTTGTTCCATTGTTAGAGAAAATAAAGTTCAACTACAAAAGATTTCTACCATTCCAAAAGTGGAGCTTTCTTTTTACAAGAGTGCAAATGTTTGTTTGTTTTTCCAAAATACTATAAACTGATTTAATCATCAACAGATTAAAGTAGAAAAAAAAAACGAAGGAGGAACCAGCTCACCTGAAGAATAATTAGGGATACACGGAATGCATGTGGGAACCGACCACATAGGCCACAAAGAAGCGGAAACACAGCACAAAAAGCAGAGCTTCTGTTTTTGTTTTTATGCTCTGTGTTTTATTTTGCTGGATTTATTTGTGCACTTTCCAATAAAGTCTTTATCAGATTTTATGGGACGCTGGATTCATTTTCTCTGAACAGGTTGAAGTAGGAACTGAAAACTCAATAATTACTAGATTTATATTTCAGGAAAAGGAAATAGGAATATTCTTTTGCTAGCCAGATTATTTTCTTTTTAACTCTAGCACGCATTATGTAAATTATAAACCAATGAAGGACATTCTGTTCTCCAATTTAAGAAATTAAATTGTCTGCTTCCTTGTTTTCTTCACATAATAATCAGTGGTTTGCATTTCATGCATGCTTCCTGCAGTGACATGTAGTTACCCATTAGGCTATTGTTATGTTTTTACTGCCTTGGGCACCGTAACATGTTCTGCTATCATGTTTGTGTCAAGTGTCTCAAAATGTATTTTAAGTATGTTGCCTGCTGTAACAAGGAAATATGTTTAGGTAGCATTTCATTCTGTACATTTCTGGAACAGAAAGTATTGTAACAAAAACAAGGAACTAATATTGTAATATTCACCACTTATTCTATTAGGTATGTTAAGCACTTCAATTTGTAACTACACTTTTCTCATTTATTTTATTAGTAAAAAGATTGTAGGAAATTAGGAAAATGGGTTGGCCACTCTTTATTGGGCTGCATCAGGTATTGCAGTTTAGCAGTTCAAGAGCTGTGTGGGTGCTCCAGTGGAAGGACAGAAAGTCCATATTAAATCCACAGCACACCAGAATTAGAAACATAAGACAAATCCAGCAATATCAACAAGGCAAGGCTTAGAAGCAGTAAACGGCCTCATATAATCACTGGACGACTCCCAAACAACATATACTGCCAAAAAATTCGAAGAAATATACACTTTAAAAGTACAAAAAACTTTATAGAATGTTATTAAAATGAAAATAAAATTTAAATATTTATTAAAACTACATAGAGGAGTGAGTGAGGATGAACCAACAAAAACACAGGCACAGTATCAAATGTAATAATTTAACCCTATATTGACATAATGCTAAACTGGTTTAAGTGTGTTATAGCACATATAAATGAGTTACTAAGAAGTCACAGTGGACAGAAAAACATGCGCATAAACTCCATATAACACATTTCACAGGATTGTTTCTTTAGGGAATGCTAGTCTATACTATAATGCAGCATTAATTAGTGTACTTAGTCATTTGGAATACTGGTGTATGTTTGCTATGAGGTTGCAATAGAGGAGAATAATTATTTATTGAAAATCACATAGCAGATGAAAAGTCAGTTTAATATCTTCTCTATGATATGGGTAATGTATACATAGGAATAAATTAAATCCAGGCCAAAGTCCAACATTTCATTGAATGCCTTTTACAAGTAAAGATCAGGAAAAGATGGGTAATGTATGGCATGGATAAAGGAGGGAATAGATAAGATACAAAAACAAAAGACCTAGAGGGAGAGGAGGAGACATCCTTTTATTTAGGGGCATTCCTAAAACATCCAGGGCTCAGGCCCCCTGTGTTATGTTTTGCTCAGTAGGGCTGGGTTCACACAGCATTTTTCACGCCACACATGTGAAAAACATATGTTCTTGTCACTAATTTTATGCATATTTCACATATTGTCCATCATCTCAGCAGTCACTGTAATGAAAATCAACGCTGACAAATTTGCTTTTTTCAAAAGCGCTATCTAAGGATGATAATGTAATACCTTATAAATAAGTCATATAGTTACCAAATAATATACCTATACATGGAGCAAATATACCATAATATACCACATTAAAAAAAGAAAAAAATCCTACAATACCAAGCCCTAATAATATTAATATTTAACCCCTTACTGATGGACGGTCATAATAATATGACTCTAAATGTATTTCCTCCTTGCCTTTTGAAAGCCATAACTTTTTTATTTTTCCACCTATATAGACATGTGAGGGCTTTTATTTTAACGGACAAGATGTACTTTCCAATGATTTTATTCACATTACCATAGAATATACTGTGAAACGTCATAAAAATTCTAAGTGGGGCAAAATGTGAAAATATATGCGTACTTGCGCTATTTTTGTGGGAGATTTTTTTATAGCGTTCATTCTTCTATAAAAATGATGTACTGTCTGTATTCAACAGGTTGATATGCATCCGCCAATACCAACCATGTACAGTTTCTATTATGTTTTGGTAGCTTAAAAAAATTCCAAACATTTTCTATTTTTGAAATTTGCACTGTAGCGCCATTTTGTGCGACCAATAACTTTTTTGTACTTACACCTACGGACGTGAGTGAGTGTGCATTATTTTGTGGGCTGAAGTGTACTTTTTATTGCTAGCAGTTTGGAATACATGTGACTATTTTGATCACATTTATTCCAGTTTTTATAGAATGTGAAATGACCAAAAAACTACAACTTTTGCGTTTTTCATTTTATTTCTTCAGCATACGAGATAAATTATGCTATATTTTAATAGATCAGACTTTTTTGGACATGGAGATACCAAATATGTGTAACTTTTTTATTATTTAAATTTTTTTATTTGTAAAATGTCAAAGGGGGTAATTTGAACTTTTAATACTTTTTAATTTTTTTTACACTTTAAAACATTTTTTTTTTTTTACTTTAACTTTGAGTTCCTCTAGGGTGCTTCATCACTACCGGGCGTTATCTTTTCTACACCCTAGTGCATTGTATAAAAAATGCACTAGGGTGTACCTAGATGGCGGTTTCCTCACTTCCTGCCTGGGGCTGGAAGTGGTGCAATCGAAAACATGGCAGCGATAGAAGCCTTCACAAGGCTTCCAGATGTCATGTTCAGTGATCGGAACCCCACGATTTTGCTGTGGAGGTCCAGATCACAGTGAGAAATGCGCTACGATCCCACTTCAAAGCCACTTACTGGCATCAGGACGTATGGATACGTCCTATGTCAGTAAGGGGTTAAGAACCAGATAATAAAGTAAGACCATGACCAAATGAGTAAACAAAAATACGAACTAGCTTTGGAGTGAATTGAAGTAGTTAGACTGTGGGGCTTTCTTCTTAAAACCACATTCCTTTATTATCTTCTTACAAACTTTAGTAAAAACATTCTCATGGAAGCACAAGCAAGTGCAAACGAGAGATCCAGGTGCAGGTTGGCAAGTGAGCTAGCAGACCGACGCGTTTCGGGTCACGTGACCCTTACTCATGGTACAGCTGTAACATGCATAGCTCAATTTAAACAGGAGATGACGTGACATCTCTATTCTCCAAGAACAAAACATAATATAATGATGTCAAAAAGACCCACATTACTGTGTGCATAAAAAAATCATCCTAAAAAGTATATTACAATAGCTCACTCTAATAATGATACTGAATGTCTTGTCTAACATTAAGCCCTCTCGGGACCCTGGTATCCAAGTGGAATATCCACCATGCTTCCCTACTCAACATTTTTCTCTGTAAGTCTCCCCCACGTTCTGGATTTAAAATGCGCTCTATGCCCGTTACTACTAACGATTCTAAATTGCCTCCATGTATTTCACCAAAATGTTTGGAGACTGCCGAACATTTAAAAAGATCAATTTTTTTGGCATCTGAAAGATGGCGCCGTATGCGTGTTTTTAATGGGCCACTTGTACTGCCCACATACTGCTCTGTGCACGCCCTACAGCCCATCAAATAGATCACATGCTTAGTATTGCAATTTAGGAACGTTTGATATTGAAAAGTTCTGTTATTACTAAAAGAGGTAAATGTTGTAGTGTTTTCAACATATTTGCAAGTAACGCAAACCCTATGTCCACATCCAAAAAAAAACCTTGCTATTTAACCATTTGTGGGAAATTTCCTGTTTAGAAATAAATAAACTGGGAGATATCTGTGAACCAATTGTGGGAGCACGTCTGGGAACAAATCTAATGTTCCCTTGCAATGCCTTTTTAACTGACTGATTAACAAACAAAATAGTAATTGATTTTTGATAATTTCCACAATTTTTGTGAATTGTTTGCTGTAATTGGTCGAAAATGTTATGGTATTCTTATTAATATTTTTATTCACTTTTTCATGGTCCCTCTTCAAAAATAAATCCAATCTTTCTGATCTTTCCAATCTACGTTTGGCACTTTCTAAAGTTTTTAGGGGATAACCCCTCTCCCTCAACCTGGCACACACTGTTTCTTGTTGTACATGGAACTCCTCTGCTCTGGTACAATTACGTTTGATTCTTGTCATTTCTCCAAAGGGGATATTGTTCAAGACATGTGACGGATGACAAGAATCTGTTCTTAATAGGGTGTTCCTACACATTGGTTTATGATAGGGTTTATCTTCTATCACATTATTGGCACCTATCATCAAAGTGATATCCAGATAATTGATAGAATGTGTTTGATGTTCAAAGGTGAATTTTAAACCCATATGGTTATAATTGATATATTCCATAAAATTTTCTATCAAATGTATTTCTCCGACCCAAATGAATACCAGGTCATCAATGTATCTAAGATATCGTTTGATGCAATGCGTGAATGGATGGTCTGGACAAAGCAAATACCTCTCCTCCCAGGCCGCCATGTATATGTTGGCCAAGGAAGGAGAGAAACGCACACCCATGGGCGCTCCAGAAATCTGTCTGAAAAAATGTTTATTAAACATGGAAAAATTGTGTGCAAGAAGATATTCAACCGCCAGCACAATGAAACTCTGCCTGGACTCAGAGTAACCACTATATTTATGCAAAAAATCACGCAGGACCAAGAGGGCCTGGCCGTGTGGGATGCATGGGTATAACCCCACTACATCACAAGACAGCCAGGTCCCCCCGGTCGGCCATGTCTCTCCCTCTAAAGTATACACCAGCTGTTTGGTATCTCTCAGGAAACCCGGCAGACTGGTGACCAACGGCTGAAGCTGCATATCGACCCATCGTCCCAGGCCCTCATTAATAGTACCAATGACTGAGACGATGGGCCGAAACGCAGGTGGAAAAGTATGTTTATGTATTTTTGGTAAAGCATGTAGGATTGGCATAATGGGATGTGTATTGTTCAATTTCTCTACAAAACTTTCTGATAGAACTCCCATGTCAATACCTCTTTTTAGTATGAATTTCAAATCTTTCTGACTATCATGTGTTGGATCCTTATGTAATGGCAGGTAACAGTTGGCGTCATTAAGCATGGACATGACTTCCCTCTCATACAAGCCGCTATATAAAATAACCACTGCACCGCCCTTGTCGGCTTGGCGGACAACAATTCTATCATTTTCTCGTAATGATTTTAATGCACGTTGTTCCTGTATGGTAAGATTAGATTTATGAAAATCCCTAGTATTCTCAACCTCTCTGCGATGTAATTCAACTAACTCTTCTTCTACCCTGTCCTGAAACATCCCCATGGTGGGCAAGCGGGAATTAATAGGATAGAAATACTCATTCCGGGTCAAAAAAACTTTGTTATCCTATACATTTTCCTCGATATAACTTTCAGTCTCGCCCTCCAGTTGTCTTAATTGGGTGATCCCTAAAAGATCTAAAAAATCAGATATTACAGGAAAGCCAGGAGGCTGCTGGTGGGGGATGGAGAGTGACCCATTGTTTCTATATAGGCACCTATTAGGTAGAAAGGTATATAGACCCCCCAGCCACTGAAGATATATTGCGCCTTGGTAGGTGGGTAGGTATATAAGTACCATTAGTAGGCAGGCAGGTATGTAAGTACCCTTGGTAGATAGGTATATAGGCCACCTTGATAAGTAGACAGGTATATATGGCCCCCCATAGGTAATATATATATATTATATAATATTATATAATATATAATATACAAAATTATAATATATAAATAATAATATATAATATCATATAGACAGGCCAGTTAAGTAGGTAGAGGTACAGGTCCCCCAATATTTACGAACAGGCTCTGTTAGTTGGGTGATGGGTCAGGACTAGAGATGGGCGAATTGATTCTAACGAAGTGGGATTTCAGGAAAACTTCGGTTCACGAAACGAATGTCGAAGTTTTGGGGAAAAGGACTTCGGGTGAACAAAGTGTGCTTTTGATTGATAAAATGGCTGCGAGCACATGGCGTTACATGGGGCAAAGCACTCTGGGAGAGCCTGCATGACATGTGCAGAGATGAAGCCAATCAGAGACGGCGGATTCTGTGACGTCACCGCACTATATAAGATCCGGGCGCGACGCTGGGAGCTCACACTCCTCTCACTGTACTGATTAGGGAAATGTGCTGCCGCGGCTGCTTTGTAATAGCTCTTACTGAAGAAACTGATTTTTATACAGCGATTTTTGGGGGTGTCTCAGTTTGTCTCAGAGACTGCTTCTCTTAACATTCTTTTTCTGATTTTGTGGGGTATTGGATCTGAAGTCCAGTGTGTGTCCAGTGCAGCTGCATATATAACATTTTAATGCTATCTGCTCACAGCACATTGAATATCCAAGGGGGATCTAAGCCTGTTCCTGTTGTATTCATTTAAAGAACACAGCGTTTTTACAATACAAATACCACTTCATTTTTGGCTGCTCAATTCTTTTGCGCAATTTACATCCAGAGGTTAATTAAGCGTTGTTTTTCTGCTGTTGTGGTTACTAAAAGAAAATGTGTTTTTCACCGCCAAAAAAGACATTTTTCCTGTAGCATAATTCACAAGCGAAGGTTAATTACAAATTTTTTCTCTTGTGTAGCGTAAAAATCACGCCATTGTAACACGCTACAAAGCTCGTAGTTTGTGGTTGCTCAATTGTTTGGCGCAATTTACATCCAGGGGTTAATTAAGCAGTGTTTTGCTGCTGTGGTGACTAAAATAAACCGTCTTTCACGGCCAAAAAATACATTTTTCCTGTAGCATAAAAGCGAAGGTTAATTACAATTTTTTCTCTTGTTGTGTAGCGTAAAAAACATGCCATTGTAACACGCTACAAAGCTCGTAGTTTGTGGTTGCTCAATTGTTTGGCGCAATTTACATCCAGGGGTTAATTAAGCGTTGTTTTTCTGCTGTGGTGACTAAAATAAACCGTCTTTCACCGCCAAAACATACATTTTTCCTGTAGCATAATTCATAAGCGAAGGTTAATTACAAGTTTTCCTCTTGTGTAGCGTAGAAAACACGCCATTGTAACACGCTACAAAGCTCATAGTTTTTGGTTGCTCCAGTAAAAGAAACTTTGTTTTTCACCACCACAGAAGAAATTCTGTAGCATAATTCATATCCGAATGTTAATTAAGCCTGTTTGTGCTTTTATATTCAGTAAAATACACAGAGTTTTTAAACGGCACTTACAAGTCAATTTTTCCTGCCCATTTGGGGCGCGCAATTTATATCCAAGGGTTACCCAAGCTTCTTAGTGGGTTCATTTGGAGTCAAATACAGGGTGTTTATTTATCATATACAGTTATCTTCATCAAACAGTGTCTGTACATTTTAGAACAAACAGTATGTCAGACAGAGAGGTGGCAGGCTCTTCACCGGCGAGTGGCAGAGGAACAAACATTCCTGGAGCAGGCCCAGGTCGCAGCACAGCAAGGGGACGTCGCAGCAGGGGTCACACGTTGAGGCCACAACTGCCGCTGTCATCTAGCGGCCGTGTGCTGACTAGCAACCCAAGGGTTATTGATTGGTTGACTAGTCGGTGGGAACGTCAGACACAACCCTTAGTCGGCATGGCCCGGGGGCGGGTCAGCTGCCCTCACCCATCCTCAACCCGCCTCTGTCCCATCCGGTCCCCTCAGCCAGAGATCTACTATGTGGTCTGGGCTCAGCGCCACTATATAGCGAGGATGAACAATTTGAGGAGGGCAGTCAGCAGCTACTTGGCAGCGAAGAAATGGGGCCTGCTTCTTGCAGTAGGCGGCAAAGTAAAGATGTGGAGAGTGGCATGGGAGGTCATGTTTTGAGTGGTCAGCCTCTGCATACCAAGACCGTGATGAGGACAGCAGTGACGATGAAACACAAATAGATGATGATGTAGCCGACCGCACTTGGGAGCCGGGTGAGGCAAGGGCTTCATCATCATCAGGAGAAGAGGGCGTCAGCTTGCGCGTCAGGCAGCGGCGCAGCCAGCAAGTGGGTTGTGTGGCCGTGAGTCAGCAGGGTAGCAGCAGTGTGAGGTCAGGAGCCAAGCAGCCACGGGGTAGAAAACCCGCTTCGCAGGTCCAAGAAAGTAGCAGCACAGGGGGTCAGCGAGGCAGCGGTGGTAGTAGTCACTCAGTGCGGAGCATGTGGCAGTTCTTTGCCAAGACACCAGGGAAGCCGAATATGGGTATATGTAGAATCTGTGGGCATAAAGTGAAACGTGGCCAGGGAGCTAACGTTGGCACCACGGCCCTGCCTCAACACATGCAGCGTCACCATCCGGTGGCCTGGGAGAAAAGTGGCTCAGATGTGGTGGTCCATCTGGTCGCCGCAGCAACAGCAGTAGCAGCAGCGCCCAGTGGCACGCATGCCATTGAAGCCAGTCAAGGCTCCACCACCTCTGCAGAAGGGAGCTGTTTCTCTTTGACATCATCTCCCGGTCCAGATGCTCCTGCTCCTCGCTACTCATGGCGCCAGCAGTCGTTCAGCGAGGCGATTGCAAAGAGACAACAGTATGAGTCCAACCATCCAACCATCCAAGCAACTAACCGTGCTCCTGTCCAAGTTGTTGGCATTGCAGTCCCTCCCTTTCCAAATGGTGGACTCTGCACCGTTCAGAGAACTAATGGCTTGTGCTTCTCCAAGATGGAGAGTTCCAAGCCGTAATTTCTTTTCCAAAAAGGCAGTACCAGCACTTCATAAATATGTAGAACAGAAGGTGGGCCAGTCCTTAGCTTATCGGTTTTGTTCCAAGGTGCAGGGCAGCGCGGACGTCTGGAGCTGAAACCCTACGGTCAGGGCCAGTACATGTCCTTTACGGCCCACTGGGTGAATGTGCTTCCGGCCCAGGCACACCAACAACTTGGACAGGAGACGGCGCTTTTTCCTCCACGTTGTCAAACTGCGGCTCCGGCACCAATTTCCGCCTCCTCCTCCTCCTCCACCACCACCATCTCAGCCTCCACAAGTACTGCTCCATCATACCACATGTGTAGGGCACAGCGGTGTCACGCAGTTCTACACCGGGCTTGCCTCGGCGAACGAAGTCACACAGGGGAGGAACTGCTCCGCATCATGTAGCAAGAAATCTATGTGTGGCTTTCTCCACGCCAACTGCAAATCGGAACCATGGTGACGGACAATGGGAGTAACATGGTGTCCGCGCTGCACCGAGGAGGAGGGATGGTCCATGCGCCCTACATGGCGCATGTGTTCAATCTGGTTGTGAAAAAGTTCCTGAAGTTTGCCACCTATCTTCGGAAGATTCTGAAAATGGCCAGGAAACTGTGCATACACTTCATCCATTCCTACAAAGCCGGGACCACCCTCCTCGAGTTGCAGCAGCAGAACGGCCTCCCCCAACACACTCTGATATGCGATGTTTCCACCCGTTGGAATTCCAGCCTGCACATGTTGGACCGACTGTATGAACAGAGAAAGGCCATTAACGATTTTTTGATGATCCAGGCGGACAGCAGTACCCCCCTGTGTAACTTTGATGTCAGCCAGTGGCAGCTCATGCGTGACACCTGCCGTTTGTTGAGGCCATTCGAGGAGGCCACGTTATTTGTCAGTCGCCAGGACTACGGGATGAATAACGTCATTCCACTGCTTCATGTCCTGGAACAGATGCTGAAAAATCTGTCTGGGCAGGGGACTGGAGACGTGGCAACTACATCTCGCGGCCACATGAGTTCGGTGGGGACTGAAATGGAGGAGGAGGACATTGGAGCAGAAGCATTGTTTGGTGAAATGAGTGAATTTTCTACCCAGGTGACAAGAGAGGAGGAGCAGTAGCATCTGGAGGAGGTAGATGGAGATGAGGAAGACGAGGCAGATGACCCGCAAGCACCGTGGCAGTATACAGTGGAGATGGAGGCAGGGAGCCCCTCGGAGTCACTTGTGCAGATGGCCCGCAGCATGCTGATTGCCTGGCTAGTGACAGCCGAATAGTCAGCATCCGGCAGAGGGCTGACTTTCTGGCTCTCCACCCTATTGGACCCTCGCTACCGGTTCCAAAATGGAAGCCTTTTTCCCAGCTATTGAGAGGGAGGACAAACTCAAATACTATAGGGAAATCCTCCGTAGTCAGTTGGCCGCTGCCTATGTGCGGCATCGTCCCTCCTCTGACAGGTCTGACCGGGGGGTTCTTCAGTGCTCACGTACTACTGCCGCGGCTGCTGGGGGAAAGTGGGGGGTCGGAGCAGTACCAGCTCCATCAGCAGCAACCTAAGTCTGGAGTCACTGATGAGCAGCTTCCTTCACCCGCCTAGTGAGGAGCAGTCGCCAGCAGCAGCAGGACCTGGGGCAGACCCTGAACCAACAGGTGGTGGCCTACTTGGACAGCACTCTGCCACCCCAGTTAGAAGATCCGCTGGACTACTGGGCAGCCAAATTCAATGTGTGGCCGCAACTTGCCGAGTTTGCAGTGGAGAAGCTGTCCTGCCCAGCCAGTAGTGTGGCATCAGAGCGGGTGTTCAGTGCGGAGGGGGCCATCATTACCCCAAGGAGAATCCGCTTGTCCACGGGAAATGTGGAACGACTGACCTTTGTAAAGATGAATCAGGCGTGGATCGGCCAGGATTTCCACACACCAATGCCTTAGGCGTCAGACTACATCAGCCATGACGCCTCACCCAAACAGTGATAAATGAGACTGGATTCAAACTACCTGCCTCAGCCACTATTCTGATGCCGCACCCGCCTGATGCCACACATCTGCTGACAGTTTCTCCATCTGCCACCAACCATCTTTACCAGGGACTGGTATTACCACCCACCTCCACACTCTGTCATTGTGCCACTTTATGACCTCATGCTGATTGTGATGAAGTGGCTGTGACCTCCACACTGTGTCCGGGTGCCACTCTCTGACCTCATGCTGGTGCTGCTGCCGCCGTCACCGCCGTTCTCTGTCAGTGTGCCACTCTATGGTCTACTACTGTTTTTTGCCACCTCCAGAATGTCATTGTGCCACTGTCTGACCTCATGCTGCTGCCGCCGTCACCTCCACTCTCTGTTATTGTGCCACTCTGTGGCCTACTCCAGTTTTTGCCACCTCCAGAATGTCATTGTGCCACTGTCTGACCTCATGCTGCTGCCGCCGTGACCTCCACACTGTGTCATTGTGCCACTCTGTGGCCTACTCCAGTTTTTGCCACCTCCAGAATGTCATTGTGCCACTGTCTGACCTCTTGCTTCTGCCGCCGTCCCCTCCATTCTCTGTCATTGTGCCACTCTGTGGCCTACTCCTGTTTTTGCCACCTCCAGAATGTCATTGTGCCACTGTCTGACCTCATGCTGCTGCTGCCGTGACCTCCACACTGTGTCATTGTGCCACTCTCTGACCTCATGCTGCTGCCGCCGTCACCTCCACTCTGTCATTATGCCACTCTGTGGCCTACTCCTGTTTTTGCCACCTCCAGAATGTCATTGTGCCACTGTCTAACCTCATGCTGCTTCTGTGACTGCTGCCATGACCTCCACACTGTGTCATTGTGCCACTCTGTGGCCTACTCCTGTTTTTTGCCACCTCCAGAAAGTCATTGTGCCACTGTCTGACCTCAAACTGCTGCTGTGGCTGCTGCCGTGACCTAGACACTGTGTCATTGTGCCACTCTGTGGCCTATTCCTGTTTTTGCCACCTCCAGAATTTCATTGTGCCACTGTCTGACCTCATGCTGCTGCCGCCGTCACCTCCACTCTCTGTCATTGTGCCACTTTGTGGCCTACTCCTGTTTTTTCCACCTCCAGAATGTGATTGTGCCACTGTCTGACCTCATGCTAATGCTGTGGCTGCTGCCGTGACCTAGACACTGTGTCATTGTGCCACTCTGTGGCCTACTCCAATTTTTGCCACCTACAGAATGCGATTGTGCCACTGTCTGACCTCATGCTGCTGCCGCCGTCACCTCCACTCTCTGTCATTGTGCCACTCTGTGGCCTACTCCTGTTTTTGCCACCTCCAGAATGTCATTGTGCCACTGTCTGACCTCATGCTGCTGTGGCTGCCGCCGTCACCTCCACACTCTGTCACTTATGTTGCCACCTGAGCCCTCAGCTTGTTTTTTTCCAGCTGTCGCTGCCATGACTTTATCAGGCTACATTCCCCCTTCAGTTTTTTGGTCAGTTTTGCCCTCTTAAGTGCCCAGGGAGATTTATAGTGAAGCGATTCTAAGAGCGGCGGCAGTCATGTGCGTGTCATACTAAAACACAACATTGTATGAAGACCAAACCAAGCTCCCTCTGCATATTTAAGCATGGCACAATGTTCTACAGCACCCTGCAGGCTCTGTGCAGCCTGGAAATAGCTGTTTTTTTAACATGATTCGTCCCGAAGTATTTCGGAACGAAGTTATTTTTGTCGGGAAATTCGGCGAAGTGAACGAACCGAATTTTGAGAAATTCGCCCATCTCTATTCAGGACCCTCTGGCCACAGTCTGACATGTGATCCAACATGTGACATATACATGATGTTCTGCATCACCTAGGTGTATGTGAGGTCAGTTGGATACCATTTCCCAGACACCCCTGTACATGCGGGCACAGGGAGTGAGAGAGGAGAGCCCATACGAATGCCAGCGTGTCACAATACTCGCTCACAATTTTGAGCAACTGAGAGACCCTTTTACAATATTACCAGTGAAACAGAGCTCTGACAGCTGGTAGGCTGCTACCAGTTTCTTGTTAGATATAATCACAGTCCATCAATGAGATTATATTGGGCCAGGAACCAGCCTTGGTCGCGCATAATGTAAAACCAAGAGTACAGACGTGTGGATTCTTCGTGGATTGAGATAAAAGAGCAGCCCAAGATTAAATTGAATATTTAATTGCCTTTAGGTAGACGAGATAATACATACAGTAAATACAGATACATAAAAGTTGAAAATGCAATTAAAGGTGTGGGATTACAAACAAGGTATTAGCAGACAAAGTAAGTCAGTATCTGAGATTAGCTTTGGTGCTGTCCGACCACATAGGGGCGTGTGATGCCAACAAGATAATGGTTCCTCCTGATATACCTATTGCAGTATGTACCCCCACAACAGACAGTGTGGGCTGTTGGCAGGCACATGTTTAACACTAATAGATCACACCCCCTCACACCCACTTACGTCCCTGGGATGGTCTGATGCCCTTCTCCCCATGGGTCGAGTGGTTTTTTGACTCATAAACTAAGATGGGTTACAGAAGGTCACAGAAAGGCAGCTCTAGTACCATCAGATCCTACTGGGCCCCAACTACATTATGATACAAAATACAGCTTGGCAGCCAAGTTCCTAGTAGCCGTTCTATGTATCTTGCAATCCTTTGGTCCAAGAAGGGAGTGAGATCCATGTGGGTGTTTGTCTCACTCCACGGGTTCTTCAAATATTAAACCGGTATGTGGGTGTCTCCTGTAGTAATTTATAATTCGTTATTGAATCATGACTACTACAGGGCTGACTTGGGCCTTTGATCAGCTTCACACCTCTGACTAACCATTGCCTTGGTTCCCTGAAGTCTGTCATAACGTGAAGTCTGTCATAACGTGTGAAACAGATTCACCATTAATAACAGAAGAACTGATCTTCCAGTGGCACAACACTTCTCCAGATATGACCATTCTATTGAAGATTTGAAGATTATGGTTTTAATGGGACATTTTAAGACGCAGAAGGAGAGAAAGGGGGGGGGGATTTAAATTAATTCAAAAATTTCAAACTCTGCAAAATGGATGAAATATCCATGCCAGCTGTATGTCAAATTATGTGTGAACTGTGAGAGCTACAAATTACACCTGATGGCTAAGAGATGAGACGAAGAATTACTGACCCCTCTCATGCCTCACAAGTTTCCAGATTGTTGATTTCTTGACCTGTTGTAAATGACTTTGTCTGCTTATATTGCATCTTGTTATTTTTAAGAATTCTAAGATCCTTTGAAGGTCCATGTCTTTTGTGTATAAAAAGTCTGTAAATTTTCAGTTCTTGTAAAGCATCATGTCTGAAGAAGGGAGATAGTACTCTCGAAAGCTCACCATCAAATATACTCAGTTAGCCTCTAAAAGGTATCGCCTGATTTCTTCACTCTTCATAATGTGTGAAATGAATAATCAAAGTCCTTTGAAGTAGGGCCCCTGGTGAGGGCTTACTTCCTATCTTGATTGAGAGCATTTGGCTTCCCCTAAGCTCTCACAATCCAGTGATCAACGTAGATCAAATTACATTCCATATTCATCACAGTAGGTATATAGCCACTTTCAGTAGCTAGGAAAGTATATAAGACCCCTGAGTTGGTCACTTCGGTAGGTAGGCATATAGGATATTCCAGTATGTAGGTCCCATAGTAGGTTGTTAGGTGTACAGAGCCCCCCAGTAGGTTGGTAGGTATATAGGGTACCCCAGTAGGTAGCTAGGTATATTTGTCCCCAAGTATGTAGGTAGGTATATAGGTCCCCATGGGTAGTTAGAAGGTATATAGCCCCCTTTTAGGTTAATAGGTATATTGATCTCCCAGTAAATTGGTAGTTAATTGGGGATCCAAGTAGGGTGGTGGTTATATAGAATCCCCAGTAGGTTCATAATTATATAGCTCCCCCGCAGTAGTTTGGTAGTGTCAGGAAGACTGTGCCCACTCGAGGGTCAACGGCCTGACTTGGGGTGTATTTGTGACTTTGCACTCCCTCTAGAGGTATGCAAGGTCAGTTTCACAGTTAACCCGTGTCCACACGGGCACAGGAAGACCCAGGGAGTGTGAGAGGATACCCCACTCGCCCACAACCCTGAACGGCTGGGAGAGATCTGTTTACTCGCACTGGTGAAACAGAACTCTGGCAGCCCAGTAGACTGCCACCAGTTCCTCATTAGCTGTAAGCTGTTAGAGGCTTATAACGGGCCAAGAACCTGCCTTGGTTAGCGATATATTAGAGACCGAGAAAACAGACATGGGGGATAGGGGCGATCAAGACTACATATCAGCTCAGGATCAAAGTTTAAATATTTAATCGCCTTGTGGGCGCACTAGACAAACAATAGATAGGGATATGACGATATATACATTGGTCAGAGGTACTAATACCGATATGGGTACAAACAAAGATTGCAGCAATATGTTTCTAGTTACATGGGGGTGAATGTGGACTACTGGTCCTGACATGCTGGTGCATGTACCCCCCATCCAATAGAGACTACACTGTGCCCAGGTTCGTGCTCCTGGTACCGTCAGAACCAGGTTGGTCCAAGCTATGACTGGGTACCAAACACTGGGGCACTGCTCTGTTCCATGTACCAGTTCCCGTTTCTCCCTGTCTGTGGCTCCTGCAAAAGGTATGCAGCTATGCAGATATGCATGTGGGATGACTGGGGTGTGCCTGTGAAGTACAGTTATTCTATAATTCTTTATGAAATCCCGACTCCGCTGTGATGCGTCCATCTCGTTGAACCACTTCACACCTTTCCCTAACTACATTCCTCATTGTCAGGGTCTCCAAGATGACCATGAGTAACCTGTGAAAATTGATGATAGAGCCTTTGAAGCAGTACCACATCCTGAGAATCCCTTCTTATGGATGGAGCATTTGTTTAATTGAGTGCTTCCTCAATGACATGTTAAGCAGTGGAGTAGATTAGGTGAAGTCCTGAACCTTGCAATATCTGAGTGAATTTGGGTGAAGAGCTAAAGGGGTGACTTTCATCATATTCCTCACAGGTAGCTATATATGCCACACAGTAAGTTGTTAGGTATATAAGCCCCTGCCCAGTTTGTAGGTAGATATATTTGTTCCCCAGGTAGATTGGTAGTTATATAGGGTCCCCAGTATGAAGGCAGTATATACTGTACACACACACACACACACACACACATGTATATATACACTAAAGATATGAGACGTTGATACCGTGTAAAGTACAGCTAGTATAACAGTGTAAAATTGGTGTGCCCTCAAAATAATTTTCACAGAGACATGCAAAGATACCTACTCGAGTATTGAAGATTCAAAAAAATCACTGAAAACTTACACCAAACTCTAGTGCTAAAATTTACCTTTTATTCCTTGCCAATAAAAATAATCACACTAAAAAAACATGTTTCACCTGTGGCAAAAACCACTGTCCTATCACAATGATGATGTGTCAAGAAAACATCTATCCCTCATATGTGACCCTACCCTTTCCTACAGGTAGGCTGGGTAATCGTCCAGAAAGTGATGCCCCCACCTTTGGTGGCTAGCCCTAGATGCCACCTATAATTTCCCTGACCTATTAATCAGATTTTATACTGGCCAAACAAAACTACGCTGTTTATAAACAACAGCGGACTAATAAACAGTTAACACATTAAGTGATGGAGTTATACAATCCAATTACTAGTATCCCGATAATTCCTCTCTCAGAACATTTCAGGCAACGTAAGATCAACATATGCATACATGGATACAAAATATGATTAAATTAGGAAAGACGTACTGATAAGGAGAAGGACAATTTTGTCTCATTTACATACGACCTTATTGCCTTCAACGCTCTCCTTTTCATCCCTTAGTCCCGACGCGTTTCCCCCCGTTGATAAGGTAGGGTTCATCAGGGGATTGTAGAGAAGCCAAAGCATACACAATGATAGCTCAAGGCAGTGATTTTTACCATATGATAACAAACCAGCCACACTACAGTCAGCCTTAAATAGACCACGAGAGATGCCTGGTACTTACCACGGTCACTCCCATTACTCAGCGTGCGTGTATGTTGACCGCGCATGTGCCGGCGTCTGCATATTTCGTCTGCGCATGCGTCGGCATCCCACCGCGACTTTCATTGACCGCGCGAGTGCCGATACTAGTATTTACTAGCTGCGCATGCGCCGGCATCCTGCCGTCATGGTAACCCGGCAATACTTTCCCAACATGTGCAGTAATATAAAAATTAACATAACATGATGCATCCACAGTAATGAAATATATACACACACTCACTGTCACAAAGTGACCAGTGAGTCTCTTATGATCATACATGATGCGTCCTATTATAATTCAGGTACCGATTACAGATATTGTCATATTGCCAGCTCATTAATCTATTACTATATTCATCTCAGGTGACAAAATATAATCACTAAAGTTGTTGTTGGCCAAAATTACTTTTGTAGTCAATACTAATAATTGCAAATCATTACCTCAAGTGGTCATCAGGCTGAACTGTCCAGCTGAAACTGTATACTTAATGCAATATTAAAAGATAGATAAAAATATGTCAATCCTCAATAGCGGTTGATTAAAGAATTATTAAACGGGTATCAGGCTATTCTGCCCTAATTCAAAAACAAACCCAGAGAATAATACTCGTAAAGTGAGTCTGTAGGTATCTAGCTTATAAAGGTCTCAGATAAAGCAACCAAAGTATATAATCTCATTCAAACCTTCTGGTTTATTGACTTTAAACAATACGTCCATTCAGTTTCTTTGCATAGAAGCTTTTTATCAATATTCCCTTTTCTTGTTGTAATATTGATTTTTTCAATACATGTGAACCGCAGTTCCGACGAGTCCCCTGTATGTTCCTGCCAGATATGTCTGGAAAGTGGGGTCTCACGCCTATGTTTTATGTCCCCAAGGTGTTCTCCAATTCGTATTTTTACCGGTCTGATTGTTTTGCCTATGTACTGTTTTCCACAGCTACAGGCACACAGGTAAACAAACCCCTGAGAACGGCAGTTCATGAAGTCACGGATTGTGTAGATCTTTCCTGTTACATTACTTTTGAATTCTTTCGTCTGATGTACAAATTTGCAGAAAATACATCCTCCGCACCTAAACATGCCCAATGGTTTGCGTTCCAACCAAAGTTCCTTCTGGTTTTGGTGAGATGTAATGACTCCGAACAAGTCTATCCGTCAGAGATCTTCCCCTCCTATAAGTCACCTGAGGTCCTACTGGAAGATAATCACATAGGTCCTTATCTGATTTCAATATTCCCCAATATTTGCGTAGAATTTTCATTATTGCATTATTCTGATCGTCAAAAGTACCCACTATTCTGAATTTAGATGTTTCATCTTTCTAGACAACTTTTGAGTTCAACAGACTCTCTCTATCTTTAGTCAATACATTTTTAAAGGCCAGTTTTAGAGTCGTCAAGGGATATCCCCTCTCCAGGAATCTATCCCATAGATCATTGGCTTGTAGATGATAATCCTTAATTCTGGAGCAGTTTTTACATATACACAGGTACTGCCCCTTGGGTAATCCCCTCTTAAGATTCGTGGGATGATGAGATTCAAATCTCAGGAGACTGTTTGTGGCAGTTTTTTTGCGGTGAGTGCGTTTCTGCAGATAACCTAGATCGTCTCTATTCATTCCTAAATCCAAAAATGCAAGCTCAGATGCATGGATTTCATAGGTGAATTTTAAACCTATATCATTTATGTTCAATGCATGAATGAAGTTCCCAAATGACGCCTCTGTGCCCTGCCACAGCACGAAGACGTCATCGATGAACCTACTCCAGAATAAGATATTCTTCGTATTCATTTTCATTTCCTCCCCTAACACCAGGGTCCATTCCCACCAGCCCAGGAACAAATTGGCATACGTGAGAGCGCAGAGGCTCCTCATAGCCATGCATTTGAGCTGGTGGTAGACCCTGGGTCCGAAGAGGAAATAGTTGTGTGTAAGGGTAAATTCAAGTAATTTCAATACCAATTCATTATGCTCCTCAAATAGTCTCCCTAGCATGCTCAAAAAGTATCTCACCGCATGGAGGCCTCAGTGGTGTGGAGTGCTGCTGTATAATGCCTCCACATCCACTGAGGCCAACCATACATCGTGATCAATGTTTACACCCTCAAGTTTTTTCAACAGGTCCGCTGTGTCCCTTATGTAGGATGGTAAAGTCACCACAAAATCTTTTAAAATTTTATCAATATACACCCCCACATTCTGTGTCAGTGAATTGATTCCTAACACTATGGGGCATCCCTTTAGGGGGATCAGTCATTTGTGTATTTTTGGCAGAGAATAAAATGTTGCAATCTGCGGCTTATTGCGGAGGAGGAAAAGAGCCTCTTCCCCAGAGAGGATACCCCTATCGACTCCATTGATCACAATTTTTTCTAATTCTTCAAAATATGTCTCAGTTTGATCCGCCCCGAGTACAGCATATCCTGTTCTGTCCTCAAGTAGTCGTTTACACATCTGGGAGTATTTAACATGGTCCATGACTACAACATTACCACCCTTATCTGAGGGCTTGATTACTATCTCAGTATCTGATTCAAGTTTAATTAAAGTCCGCATTTCTTTTTGGGTCAAATTGGATACATGTTTCTGTAATGATTTTCTCCAAGCTAGAAGTTCCAACTCCCTAGTTACCATTCTCAGGAAAATGTCTATCTCCGGGGTGTCCTGAGGTGGAGGGGATCTCATACTCTTCACTTTCAGGTCAGTCTGTGGACCTATACTGTCTCCCAGTTCCCCCTCTTGTAACAACCCGGTTAAGATCCTTACACTGGACCGATCCTCAGTTGAAATACCAAGTTCATCACACATCTGTTTATCATTATTTTTGAAGAATTTAAACCACTTGATTTTCCGTATGAATAGATTAATATCCTTAACCCAACTAAATTCATTAAACCTAGTGGTAGGTACAAATGACAAGCCTTTCAAAAGGACACTCTGCTCTTCTAGAGATAAGGGTCTCTGGACAAGTTAATCACTTGGTTTTGCTCTTGCTCTTTCCTTTCCCCGTTTTGGGTTGTTGTGCTGTGCTCTCCCTTAACACATATGGGGGACCCTCTTGTTGGTCTAAAAAAGGGATTGATGAGGAGGATGAGGACGAGGATAACACAGCATTTGCAGATGTTCCATTTTGGGGTTCTCTGGTGCAACTCGCATTTGATCTCCCATGCTGTATCCCTCAGTTTCTTCTCCTTCTCAAATTCCTCCATTCCCCATTCCATGATCTATAATTTCCTCGTTTCCCTCTGTACTGCCCCCTCTGTAATATCTATTGCCAGTTGAATATTTCTCACTGTCTGAGAACTCAGGATCAGATGAAGAAATATTTATCTCTTTTACATCAGATTCATACAAATGAGCAAAAGCTTTTCCTTCCTTAAACTCATTCAAATCCCGCTTAAACTGTTTATGTTTTCTTTCCTTCAAACTTTGAGTATATTTGTCTACTGAGTTCTTTAGAATTGTTTTGCGTCTAGAGAAATCTGGATCAGTTCTCAATTTGACAGCTTTTTCAATTGTTTCTTTCAATCTGGTACCTGTACTCTCTAGAATAATTTTTTCCTCCTCAAGTAATATTTTCATCAAATTCAGGGAAGAGCTAAGTAATTCCTGTTCCCACTTTTTAATTACTTTGGGGGACCTTGATCTTAGAGCCGGGCTTACTTGTGATCTCAAACCCTTAGGAACAATTTTTGCCTTTATATAATTCTCCAAGCAATGAGTCTCCCAAAAGGACTTAATATTTTCTTTGTAAGCTATATACAACTCCTTGAATATAAATTTCAGGTTCAAACTATCCGTAGTTTCTGATAACTCACAGTCTGAGAATATCTTTTGAACATCTGATAACCACCTTTCTGTACCCACAGGCTCACTCAGAAAGCCTTCCATTTAAATTAATTTTCACAGAGACATGCAAAGATACCTACTCGAGTATTGGAGATTCAAAAAAAATCACTGAAAACTTACACCAAACTCTAATCCTAAAATTTACCTTTTATTTCTTGCCAATAAAAATAATTACACTAAAAAACCATATTTCACCTATGGCAAAAACCACTGTACTATCACAATGATGATGTATCAAAAAAACATCTATCCCTCATATGTGACCCTACCCTATCCTACAGGTAGATTTTATACTGCCCAAACAAAACTACACTGTATATAAACAACAGCGGACTAATAAACAGTTAACACATTAAGTGATATAATCACCACAAGGAGTTATACAATCCAATTACTAGTATCCTGATAACTCCTCTCTCAGAACATTTCAGGCAATGTAGGATCAACATATGCATACATGGATACAAAATATGATTAAATTAGGAAAGACATACTGATAAGGAGAAAGACAATTTTGTCTCATTTACATAAGACCTTATTGCCTTCAACGCTCTCCTTTTCATCCCTTAGTTCCGACGCGTTTCCCCCCGTTGATAAGGTAGGGTTCATCAGGGGATTGTAGAGAAGCCAAAGCATACACAATGATAGCTCAAGGCAGTGATGTTTGCTAGATGATAACAAACCAGCCACACTACAGTCAGCCTTAAATAGACCACAAGAGATACCCGGTACTTACCACGGTCACTCCCATTACTCAGCGTGCGTGTTGTTGACCACGCATGCGCTGGCATCTGCATCTTTCGTCTGCGCATGCGTCGGCATCCCGCCGCGACTTTCATTGACCGCGCGAGTGCCGGTATCAGAATTTACTAGCTGCGCATGCGCCGGCATCCTGCCGTCATGGTAACCCGGCAATACTTTCCCGACATGCGCAGTAATGTACAAATTAACATAACATGATGCGTCCACAGGAATGAATCATATACACACACCCTCACTGTCACAAAGTGACCAGTGAGTCTCTTATGATCATAAATGATGTATCCTATTATAATTCAGATACCGGTTACAGATATTGTCATAGTGCCAGTTCATTAATCTATTACTATATTCATCTCAGGTGACAAAATATAATCACTAAAGTTGTTGCTGGCCAAAATTACTTTTGTAGTCAATACGAATAATTGCAAATCATTATCTCAAGTGGTCATCAGGCTGAACTGTCCAGCTGAAACAGCATACTTAATGCAATATTAAAAGATAGATAAAATATGTCAATCCTCAATAGCGTGGGCTTAACTTCAGCCAAAACGAAGGAAAACAAAACAGTCTTACACAGTCTGTGTGGGACACTTACAGTCCTGTGTCCAGATAAGCCTCCAGGCTTCCTTGTCTCCAGCTGAGACTGGCGTGTAGTCTGTTCCTGGGAACTCTGCAGCACACCTGCTCTCTTCCTCCACTGCCACCTACCGCTGCTGCCACCTGAAATTACAGGTTTTCACCTCACCAATGCCAGGGTCCTTGGTGACACATATCTCTGGTCCCCTCCCCCCTCTGCCCAAGGCCGTGGTTCTGGGCACCTTTACTCATCATGCAGTGTATCCTTGACAGGTCATCTGCATTACCCTGTAGCTTCCTGGGCCTATGTTCTACCGAGAAGTTAAAATCTTGTAGGGCCAAGAACCAGCGGGTGACCCAAGCATTCTTCCCTTTCTTCTCTCCTAGCCATCTGAGGAGGGCATGATCTGACACCAACCTAAACCTGTGCCCCAGTAGGCAGTAACGCAGGGAATCCAGGGCCCACTTAATGGCTAGGCACTCTTTCTCGATTATCGAGTAATTCTTCTCTGCCGGGGTCAACTTCCTACTCAGATAGCTTATCGGGTGCTCTTCTCCATTTACTACCTGAGACAACACAGCCCCTAACCCCGCATCCGACGCATCTGTCTGAATCACAAATTCTCTGGAAAAATCCGGGGCAACCAACACAGGCTGCCTACAGAGGGATGACTTTAGTTTTTGAAAGGAACCTTCAGCATCCAGGGACCATTTAATCGCGGCTGACTTGGCCCCTTTTGTCAGGTCGGTGAGAGGCACCGCTATCTCTGCAAAATTGGGAATGAACCGTCTATAGTACCCCACAATACCCAGGAACGCCCTGACCTGTTTTTTGTTCTGGGGACGGGGCCAACTTTGGATGGCTTCCACTTTACTGAGTTGAGATTTGATCACTCCTCGCCCCACGATGTACCCTAAGTACCAGGCTTCTGACCTTCCCTATGGCCGACTTGCTGGGGTTAACCGTGAAACCCGCCTTCCTTAACACCTCCAGGACAGCCTGAACCTTAGACAGTCCTTAGACAGTCCTTTCCCAGTCCTGACTAAAAATGACTATGTCATCCAGATAGGCTGCCGCATATTTCCTATGGGGACGCAACACCCGGTCCATGGCCCTCTGGAACATGGCCGGGGCTCCCTGTAAGCCAAAAGGCATCCGGACATACTGAAAAGACCCTTCAGACGTGGAGAACGCAGTCTTCTCCCTAGCCTCCTTTGATAATGGAATCTGCCAATACCCTTTGGTAAGATCCAGGGTCGTGATATACCGAGCTGGACCCAGTCTCTCTATCAATTCATCTACCATGGGCATGGGGTAGGCATCTACCTTAGACAACTCGTTTAGTTTACGATAATCGTTACAAAATCGGCATTCCCCATTGGGCTTCGGGACGAGGACTATGGGACTAGACCACCCACATTTTGATTCCTCGATTACCCCTAGGGCCAACATCCTTTGGACCTCCTTCACAATGATCTCCCTGCGAGCCTTGGGCACCCTATAGGGTTTTAAATTGATCCTTTCCTGGGGGTCAGTGATTATCTCATGCTCGACGATTGTGGTTCGACCTGGGGATTCTGTAAATAAATCTCTATTCTGTAGAAGCAACTGTTTACACTGCTGCTTCTGAGATGGCGACAGGGTCTCCGCCACTTTGACCTCCTCAATGGCTGGCGTCCGTTGGGCCACAGCGCACGGGGCTTCTAGAAGGTCCCTATCTTTCCAGGGTTTTAACAAATTCACATGATACACTTGATAAGGCTTCCTCCTGCCTGGTTGGTATACCCTGTAATTCACTTCGCTCACTTTTTCGACTACCTCATATGGTCCTTGCCATTTTGCGAGAAATTTGCTTTCTACTGGGGGTACAAGCACCAGAACTCGGTCTCCCGGGTTAAACTGCCTAAGACGGGCTGACCTATTATAGACCCTTGCCTGGGCCTCTTGAGCCTGAAGAAGATGCTCCTTCACAATAGGCATCACCTGGGCTATCCTCTCCTGCATCTGGGAGATATGCTCTATTACACTTTTATACGGAGTGACCTCCCCTTCCCAGGTCTCCTTGGCAACATCCAACAGCCCCCTGGGGTGTCTGCCATATAACAACTCAAATGGGGAAAACCCTGTGGATGCTTGGGGGACCTCCCTGATGGAAATCAGCAGATAGGGTAGTAGATAATCCCAGTCTCAACCATCCTTTTCAACTACTCGTTTTAACATAGCCTTCAGGGTCTTGTTAAACCGTTTGACCAGCCCGTCTGTTTGGGGATTGTAGACCGAGGTGCGGAGCTGGGTAACTTTCAACACCTTACAGAGGTCCCGCATCACCCTCGACATGAACGGGGTCCCCTGATCAGTCAGAATTTCCTTAGGTATCCCAACCCTGGAAAACATCTGAAACAACTCCTTGGCTATGCCCTTGGAGGAAGTATTTCTGAGTGGGACTGCCTCTGGGTACCGGGTTGCATAATCGACCACGACCAGGATATACTGGTGTCCTCTGGCTGACTTCACCAGGGGTCCTACCAAATCCATGGCAATTCTATCAAAGGGCACGTCAATAATCGGAAGGGGTATCAGGGGGCTGCGGAAGTGGGCTACCGGGGAGGTGATCTGGCATACGGAGCAGGACTGGCAATAGTCCTGAACGTGTCATGAAGCCCCGGCCAATAGAATCTCTGAAGAATCCTTTCCTGGGTCTTCTCTGACCCCAAGTGCCCCCCTAACACATGGGAATGAGCCAGGTCTATCACCATCTTCCGGTAAGGTTTAGGCACTACGAGTTGTTCTACCAACTCATCCTGACGTTTTGTCACCCGATATAGCAGATCCCCATTCATGGCAAAATGGGGGTACCTCTTTTCCACCCCAGGCCCTTGGGGCACCCCATTTACTACCACCACACTACTTCGGGCCCCTCTCAAGGTCTCATCCTGGAGTTGGGCCGATCCAAAGTTTTCCCGGGATACCTCCAAGTCGGGGATCACCTCATCAGGGGTTGCCTCCTCATTATCCCCGAGTAACACAGACAGGGGAAACTCCTGGTCACCCTCTGATACAGTGACCGCCGGACGGCCGGTATCCTTCCGGGCCTCCTGACGAGGCAACTGGTTCCGTGGTAGTACCTGTTTTCACAGATGCCAGAACAGAGGAAATCCTGCCCGATTATAACGTCATACATCAATTCTGGGACCACCAATACCTGGTGGTACCTAACTCCCTGCTCTGTTTCTATGGTTACCTGGGCCACTGGGTACCCCTTAGTGTCCCCATGAATACAGGTAACACCTACTTTCCTCCCTGGAATCAACTCAGGTGTATTAGAGGCGGAGAGGAGCGTTACCAGACTCCCCGAGTCCAATAGTCCTGACACCAACGACCCATTGACCGTCAGTTGGCAGAACTGGGGGCCCTTCTCTGTGCAGTGGACCGCACCACATGCGGGGTGAGCAAACAGCGAAGAACGCCGCCCAGTCGAGCAGTCCATGGGTTCCGTAGTATGGGGGCACTGGGATACCCTATGTCCTGGGGCATGGCATCCCCAACAAACCACCTCCCGGGGCCCCCCCTGTTTCAAGGGCTCTGGTCCCACCCTGCCTTTAGGGCGACGTTGCTGAGGGCTCTGTTGTCCTGGCCTCTCGGAGTCTCTCGGGCTTTCCCAGTAGACAGCCTTTCGCCCCCCTGCAGGGCCTCTGGAGTTCTCAGCAGTGTGAAAACGTTCCACCAAGCCCACCAGACTATCAACCGACTGAGGGTCCCCTTGGGCCACCCAGGTCTGGATAGGTCTGGGCAGCGAATGTATGAACCGATCCATGACTACTCATTCTACCATCTGCGCTGGGGTACACACATCCGGCTGCAGCCACTTCTGCACCAGGTGTAATAAATCAAACATCTGGGACCTGGTGGGCTTGTCTGTACAATAGGTCCAGTGGTGGACCCTCTGGGCCCGTACCGCTAAGGTAACCCCAAGTCGTGCCAGGATTTCTGCTTTCAACTTTGGATACTCGTTAGCATCCTGGAGGGCAAGGTCACAATAAGCCTTTCGGGGTTCTCCGGTTAGAAATGGGGCTAAGACCTCTGCCCATTGACTTGGTGGTAGCTGTTCTTGATTAGCCAACCGCTCAAACCCGGTGAGGTAAGTCTCGACGTCCTCCTCCATTGTCAGTTTTTGCAACGCTTCCCTCACGCTCCGTCTGGCATTGTGTGTGTCACTAGTCACTGGAGGCGCTGGCTTTTCCCGGGCCTGGATATCCTGGGTCACCCGTTCAATCAGCAACCGGTTGGTTTCCTGCTGCACTTGTAAAGCCTCTCTATGCACTTCCATAGCTTCCTTATGAATCTGCTGCTGCTGGGCACTTGCTTGCACCAGGTGCTTAATTATTTCCTCCATGGAGGCTGCTGTAGTGGAGATTTCAGTCACGGCCTTAATCCAGGACATTACTCTGCCCCCAACAATTCACCAGCAGCACCACGGTTTCTTCAGGCAAAAACTGTGTCCGTTAGTAGTAGCAAACTTTAGGCTTCCGGCCCTTTAAATGTCGCTGCTGTATGTTCTATGCACTGTCCTCTGATGAAGCTGTTATAGCGAAACGCGTCAGGTTGGAACACCAGCGATTATTGCTTTCCCCTTGTCATGGGTAATATAACGTTGTTTTGATTGATACATCAGTGAATTATTTGAGCTCATATTACTATTTACTTTACCCATTTATGAAATAACATCTATCTTACTGGGGATTCTCTCTTATGAGAGGTATGATGTCTGTTTTCCAACATATTTTATATCTTTATGTGTAGGAGGTTTGGCTAAGAACTTTTGTACTGAACGTGTAGCTTTGATATATTGATACAGATTGGACCTTTAGAGGCATTCCCTCCACACATACTAGTTAGGCTTTATTACACTCCAGTGACATCTATAATATCGCTGGGTTCTTTTTCATTGGTTTTCCTCTAACTTGTGTTTTTTTGTGTTATTGTAACATTTGTATGTTTGTCTTTGGATACATTTTTATACTATATGTCTATAAATAAAGATTGTTAAAATGTCTTATTGAGATATAACTCCTTTTCTTTTTTGTAGGCCTAATATGTTTATGGGAGTGTCTCAGACTCATATACGAGGGATTTTTGGTCCTATTTGTGTAATGTTCTATGCACTGTTGAATGCAGCACAACCAGTGCCAGAGATGCCCATTGCATACCTCCACCAATTGTAAGGGATCAGCTCGGTGGTATGGTAAGACAGGACCAGTCTTTAAATCTGTTTAGGCAAACAGGCGTTTATTTCAGCCTTAAACATACAGCAACATAAACGTGGGCTTAACTTCAGCCAAAACGAAGGAAAACAAAACAGTCTTACACAGTCTGTGTGGGACACTTACAGTCCTGTGTCCAGATAAGCCTCCAGGCTTCCTTGTCTCCAGCTGAGACTGGCGTGTAGTCTGTTCCTGGGAACTCTGCAGCACACCTGCTCTCTTCCTCCACTGCACAGACAACACTACACCTCACCCACCTGAGCTCCAGGCTTACATACAGCAACCAAACTCTGGCCTGGACCCTGAAGATGTGGGAGCAGTCACCCACCCAACTCTATGACTGCTCCTGCGAAAACCAGACCCAGACTACTTGCTCTGCAAGCATACTAACAAAAAAACATGTGTCAGCAACCTACCGCTGCTGACACCTGAAATTACAGGTTTTCAACTCACCAATGCCAGGGTCTTTGGTGACACATATTTCTGGTCCACCACAATCCCTTCTGTCCTCTTACAATGGGTATCAGACTATTCCGCCATAATTCAAAAACAAACCCAGAGAAAAATACTCGTAAAGTGAGTCTGTAGGTACCTAGCTTATAAAAGTCTCAGATAAAGCAACCAAAGTATAAAATCTCATTCAAACCTTCTGGTTGCATTGACTTTAAACAATATGTCCATTCAGTTTCTTTGCATAAAACCTTTTTATCAATATTCCCTTTTTTTGTTGTAATATTGTTTTTTTTTAATACATGTGAACCGCAGATCCGACGAGTCCCCTGCATGTTCCTGCCAGATATGTCTGGAAAGTGGGGTCTCACGCCTATGTTTTATGTCCCCAAGGTGTTCTCCCATTCGTATTTTTACCGGTCTGATTGTTTTGCCTAGGTACTGTTTTCCACAGCTACAGTCACACAGGTAAACAACCCCCTGAGAATGACAGTTCATAAAGTCACGGATTGTGTTGATCTTTCCTGTCACATTACTTTTGAATTATTTTGTCTGGCATACAAATTTGCAGAAAATACATCCTCTGCACCTAAACATGCCCACTGGTTTGCGTTCCAACCAAGTTCCTTCCTCCTTTTCAATCCCTTTTTTAGACCAACAAGAGGGCCCCCCATATGTGTTAATGGGGAGCAAAACACAACAACCCAAAACAGGGAAAGAAAAGAGCAAGAGCAAAACCAAGTGATTAACTTGTCCAGAGAACCTTATCTCTAGAAGAGCTTAGTGTCTTTTCGAAAGGCTTGTCATTTGTACCTACCACTAGGTTTAATGAATTTAGTTGGGTTAAGGATATTAATCTATTCATTCGGAAAATCAAGTGGTTTAAATTCTTCAAAAATAATGATAAACAGATGTGTGATGAACTTGGTATTTCAACTGAGGATCTGTGCAGTGTAAGGATCTTAACTGGGTTGTTACAAGAGGGGGAACCTGGAGACAGTATAGGTCCACAGACTGACCTGAAAGTAAAGAGTACGAGATTCCCTCCACCTCAGGACACCCCGGAGATAGACTTTTTTCTGAGAATGGTAACTAGGGAGTTGGAACTTCTAGCTGGGAGAAAATCATTACAGAAACATGTATCCAATTTGACCCAAAAAGAAATGAGGGCTTTGATTAAACTTGAATCAGATACTGAGATAGTAATCAAGCCCTCAGATAAGGGTGGTAATGTTGTAGTCATGGACCATGTTAGATACTCCCAGATGTGTAAACGACTACTTGAGGACAGAACAGGATATGCTGTACTCGGGGCGGATCCAACTGAGACATATTTTGAAGAATTAGAGAAAATTGTGATCAATGGAGTCGATAGGGGTATCCTCTCTGGGGAAGAGGCTCGTTTCCTCCTCCCCAATAAGCCGCTGATTGCAACATTTTATTCTCTGCCAAAAATACACAATGGACTGATGCCCCTAAAGGGACGGCCCATGTTGTCAGGAATCAATTCACTGACACAGAATGTGGGGGTGTATATTGATAAAATTTTAAAAGATTTTGTGGTGAATTTGCCATCCTACATAAGGGACACAACGGACCTGTTGGAAAAACTTGAGGGTGTAAACATTGATCACGATGTATGGTTGGCCTCAGTGGATGTGGAGGCATTATACAGCAGCATTCCACACCACTGGGGCCTCCTTGTGGTGAGATACTTTTTGAGCATGCGAGGGAGACAATTTGAGGAGCATAATGAACTGGTATTGAAATTACTTGAATTTACCCTTACACACAACTATTTCCTCTTCGGACCCAGGGTCTACCACCAGCTCAGGGGCAAGGCTATGGGGAGCCCCTGCACTCCTATGTATGCCAATTTGTTCCTGGGCTGGTGGGAACGGACCCTGGTGTTCGGGGAAGAAATGTAAATGAATACGAAGAACATCTTAATCTGGGGTAGGTTCATCGATGACGTCTTCGTGCTGTGGCAGGGCACAGAGGCGTCATTCAGGAACTTTATTGATGCATTAAATATAAATGATATAGGTCTTAAATTCACCTTTGAAATTCATGCATCTGAGCTTGCATTCCTGGATTTACGAATCTATAGAGACGACCTAGGTTATCTTCAGATGCGTACTCATTGCAAGAAAACGGCCACAAATAGTCTCCTTAGATGGGAATCCCATCATCCCACTAATCTTAAGAAGAGAATACCCAAGGGGCAGTACCTGCGTATACGTAGAAACTGCTCCAGGATTGAGGAATATCATTTACAAGCTAATGATTTACAGGATAGATTTCTGGAGAGGGGATATCCTTTGACGACTCTAAAACCGGCCTTTAAAAACTCATTAACTAAAGATAGAGAGAGTCTGTTGAACTCAAAAGTTGTCCAGAAAGATGAAACATCAAAATTCAGAATAGTGGGCACTTTTGATGATCTGAATAATGAAGTAATGAAAATTCTACGAAAATATTGGGGAATATTAAAATCAGATAAGGACCTATGTGATTATCTTCCAGTAGGTCCTCAGGTGACTTATAGGAGGGGAAGATCTCTGAGGGATAGATTTGTTCGGAGTCATTACATCTCACCAAAACCAGAAGGAACTTGGTTGGAACGCAAACCATTAGGCATGTTTAGGTGCGGAGGATGTATTTTCTGCAAATTTGTATATCAGATGAAAGAATTCAAAAGTAATGTGACAGGAAAGATCTACACAATCCGTGACTTCATGAACTGCCGTTCTCAGGGGTTTGTTTACCTGTGTGACTGTAGCTGTAGAAAACAGTACATAGGCAAAACAATCAGACCAGTAAAAATACGAATTGGAGAACATCTTGGGGACATAAAACATAGGCGTGAGACCCCACTTTCCAGACATATCTGGCAGGAACATGCAGGTGACGCGTCGGAACTGTGGTTCACATGTATTGAAAAAATCAATATTACAACAAGAAAAGGGAATATTGATAAAATGCTTCTATGCAAAGAAACTGAATGGACGTATTGTTTAAAGTCAATAAAACCAGAAGGTTTGAATGAGATTATATACTTTGGTTGCTTTAGCTGAGACCATTATAAGCTAGGTACCTACAGACTAACTTTACGAGTATTATTTTCTGGGTTTGTTTTTGAATTAGGGCGGAATAGCCTGATACCAGTTTAATAATTCTTTAGTCAACCGCTATTGAGGATTGACATATTTGTATCTATCTTTTAATATTGCATTAAGTATATGGTTTCAGCTGGACAGTTCAGCCTGATGACAACTTGAGATAATGATTTGCAATTATTAGTATTGACTACCAAAGTAATTTTGGCCAGCAACAACTTTAGTGATTATATTTTGTCACCTGAGATGAATATAGTAATAGACTAATGAGCTGGCACTATGACAATATCTGTAACGGGTACCTGAATTATATAAGGATGCATCATGTATGATCATAAAAGACTCACTGGTCACTTTGTGACATTGAGGGTGTGTGTATATATTTCATTACTGTGGACGCATCATGTTATATTAATTTGTATATTACTGCGCATGTCGGGAAAGTATTGCCGGGTTACCATGATGGCAGGATGCCGGCGCATGCGCAGCTAGTAAATACTGATACCGGCACTCGTCAATGAAAGTCGCGGCGGGATGCAGACGCATGCGCAGACGAAAGATGCAGACGCTGGCGCATGCGCGGTCAACATACACGCACGCTGAGTAATGGGAGGGACCATGGTAAGTACCGGGCATCTATCGTGGTCTATTTAAAGCTGACTGTAGTGTGGCTGGTTTGTTATCATATGGTAAAAATCACTGCCTTGAGCTATCATTGTGTATGCTTTGGCTTCTCTACAATCCCCTGATGAACCCTACCTTATCAACGGGGGGAAACGCGTCGGGACTAAGGGATGATAAGGAGAGCGTTGAAGGCAATAAGGTCGTATGTAAATGAGACAAAATTGTCCTTTTCCTTATCAGTACGTCTTTCCTAATTTAATCATACTTTGTATCCATGTATGCATATGTTGATCCTACATTGCCTGAAATGTTCTGAGAGAGGAGTTATCAGGATACTAGTAATTGGATTGTATAACTCCTTGTGGTTATTATATCACTTAATGTGTTAACTGTTTATTAGTCCGCTGTTGTTTATAGACAGCGTAGTTTTGTTTGGGCAGTATAAAATCTGATTAGTAGGTCAGGGAAATTATAGGTGGCATCTAGGGCTAGCCACCAAAGGTGGGGCTGTTCCTCTCGGGACTACTACCCGGCCTACCTGTGGGATAGGGTAGGATCACATATGAGGGATAGATGTTTTCTTGACACATCACCATTGTGATAGGACAGTGGTTTTTGCCACAGGTGAAACATGGTTTTTTAGTGTGATTATTTTTATTGGCAAGGAATAAAAGGTAAATTTTAGGATTAGAGTTTGGTGTAAGTTTGATTTTTTTTTGTGCCCTCAAAATATAAAACAGACATCAATATCTAAACAGCTGCCAACAAAAGTAAGTACACCCCTAAGTGTAAATGAACAAACTGTGCCCAAAAGTATCAATGTTTTGTTTGGCCACCATTATTTTCCAGTACTGTTTTAACTCTCTTGGGCATGGAGTTCACTAAAGCTTCATACGGTGTGTTTGGGGTCATTATCATGTTGTAATACTGCTCTGTGGCCCAATTTTATGCTCTGCTTCGGTATGTCGCAGTACATGTGACAACCATTCATGGTTCCCTTCGTTACCTGTAACCCCTCTCAGCTGGCAGCATTCATTAACAGAGATGAGCGAGCAGTATAAAATTCGGGTTCGGGCCGTACCGCAAATTTTGAGAAATTCAGACCGAACGCCGAACCCCATTAAAGTCAATGGGAGATGATGTTCAGGTGAATTTTTATACTAACATAGGTGAGTAGAAGCCGCAATTACCTTCCATAAGAGTTAAAATGGATACGTGGAACAACTTAGTGAAGACAATTTAGCTCTAAGAGTCAAAGAAAAAAATTCACAGGCTAAAATAATTCATTCCTTTCAATGGCTAACTGAAAAGATGAGGTGCAGCACATAAGAAGATGCCAGTATTGGAAATGACACATGGTAACTGGCAGGAGCTCCCTATCACTTTTTGTACCAGGGACATGTCATATATGTGGTGGCAGCAAGAACATCCCAATGGGAAACACGGATGTTCAGCTGGCAGGGCCGTAGTTATAGGGGGTGCAGTGGTAGCTAGGGCTGTCGTCAGTCATCTATTAACCGTTTCAGGGCCCCATGCAGCTAAATTAAGTGGGGCCCCCACCCATTACTAATTCCTATTTTTTAACATATCACTGGGCCCCTTTTTGATTAGGTCCCCTGACAGGAGTACTGCCCTATTGGCACCTGTGCCAGTTACCATGTATCATTTCCAATACCGGTGTCTTGTTATGTTTCAAAGGAGGTTTTGGGACACCTCAGGATGCAGACCCGTAGCAGCTGCCACCGCCAGCGGTGCCAACAGGGCAGTATAGGCAGTATTCCTGTCATGGGCCCTAATCGAAAAAGGGCCCACAAAAATGTTAAAAAATAGGAAGTAGTAATGGGTGGGGGCCCCATTTGATTTGGCTGTATGGGGCCCAGAAACGCTTAATAGATGACTTATGGCAGACAGACTAATGACTGATGAATGACTGATGGAATGTGTATTTTACATTGTCAAGAAGACGTGCTACAATTTACTAGTCGGTGACATCGGCAACCGGGGCAAAAAAATGTCAGAGATCCACGCTTGATTCATTTTGATAAATGTCAAACGATACACATTCTCAGGGGAAAGACGGACACGTTTTTCAGTTATCAACCCGCCAGCTGCGCTGAAGGTGCGTTCAGAGATAAAGCTGGCTGCCGGGCAGGCTAAAATTTGTATGGCGTGTCGAGCAAGCTCAGGCCATTCATCCATTTTGGACACACAGAAGTTGAATGGGTCCAAATCAAGTCTAAAAACATTGGTGTTGATCTGCAGGTAGTCATTGAGCATGTTCGTAAGGCGGTCTCGGTGTGTCCGAATGCTGCCCTGCCTTGCAGGCGTTGGTGAGGTGGTAAAAACCGAGTTAAAAATGTTAACCAGTGCGCTTCTGCCACACTGCCTGCTGCGGCTACTTGCCATTCTACTGCTGTCATGTTGCTGACATTGTTTCACCGTGGCATTAGAATGTGAAGAGACAGATGTCTCGAGTTGGTCAATGAGCACTGTCTCAAATTCCTGCATTCTACTGTCAATTTGTGTGGGTGGAAGGAAAGTGCTCACTTTTGATTTGTAACATGGATCAAGGAGGGTGGCCACCCAGTAATCGCTGTTCATTTTGATTGCCTTGATGCATGTGTCATGTTGCAGGTAATGTAGCATCCAAGCACTCATGTGTGAGATGCTGCCAGGATCTCCCAAGCCTTGTGGGCGAGGGATAGTAACCAGATCTTCCTCCTTTTCTTCCTCCTCCTCTTCCTGAAATCTGTGCCAACCTCTTAACACCTAAGGGTATTCGGTACCGGTGGTGTCCACCCCTGCCTCATCATCCTCCTCCACTTCCTCATCCTGACCATCACCATTGGCCTGGCTAGCGTCATGCCCTCTACTCTGTGAGCTGAACTGCCGTCCTGCACCCACCCTGGACCTCGAACCATCGCCTAAAGAAGACCGATACAATTGGGAAACAGTCGGGCCTTTTACATCCTTCGGTGAGTAATTATCTGTGTCCACCTCATCCTCCTCCATCACTGCCAGGACCTGCTGCCACAGAGAGTCTAACGCTTGTTCCAGTAAAAATTTGACCACAATGGTGATGCTGATAATGCCATTTTCCTGACTCACCATTTTGGTTGTGTCTTCAAAACTGTCAAGGATGTTGCAGAGATCCTTCACCTGCATCCACTCTCTATGGCTCAACATCCCGAGCTCCGCACCACTGCTCGTTAGGCCATGCAACACTTTATACTGCATAATGGCATTACACTGCAGCCATAATCGCTGGAGCATGTGGAGGTTGGAATTCCAGTGTGTTGCCACGTCAACAATGAGACGGTTGACGGGGACGCCCAGATCACGCTGCAACGCTGCCAGTCGTGCCAAAGCAGGGTACGAATGCCGTGAGTGTGAGCTAAGACCTCGATCCTTCCTTAGCAGACAGTCAAGAACCAGGTAGCACATGAGAAATTTCTGCACAACCAGGTTCATGACGTGTGCCAGGCAAGGGATGTGCATAAGTCTACCGATCCTAAGGGCGGCAAGGAGATTTCTCCCGTTGTCACACACCACATTGCCTGGCATCAGGTCCTTAGCACCCAGCCACTGGTTGGTCTGAGTGCGCAGAGCCTTCCACAGTTCTTGACCTGTGTGTTGATGTTCTCCAGGACAGATTCATTTCAGAATGGTCTGGTTTCCATTGGCATGTGATGCTACCCGTGGAGGTTGAGGATCAGAACTCTGCACCATCACTGCAGTGTGGAAGACAGTCGGCCGAGACCCATCACCAGAGGCACTGTCATCCACTCAGCTCACCCAGTGAGCAGTCAGTGAGATGTAATGCCCGTGACGCTGCTGACTAGTCCATGTGTCTGTAGTGAGATGAACTTTGGTGGACACAGATGCAGCCAATGCGCTGGAGATCTTTTTTGTAATGTGGCTGGCCAGGGCAGGGATGGCTTTTCTGGCAAAGAAATTTGATATTGGGGGCATGTCAGGGCCATGACGTGGTGGAACCCATATGTGTCCACCAGTCAGAAAGGCAACATTTCCAAGGCCAACAGCCTGGCAATGCCGACATTCAGGCTTTTGGCTTTGGGATGGTTGGGATGAAAGCGTATCTTATGCTCCCACACCTGGTACACAGAAGACTGGCTGCCGGACTGGCTGCTGTACGGTGTGTGGGCACACTGATGGAAGAGGAAGGTGTAGACTGTGTTGATGGTGGTGGGAATTGGCTGACAGTGACTAGGCCTGGGGATGGTGTTTGCCGATGCTGCTCCGTCACAACGGAGGACCACTTGGGCTTGGACATGGTGGAGGAGGAAGAGGCGGCATAAGAGGTCAAAATGGTTGGAAGCCCAGGACCTCTGTGGCCTTTTTTTCTCCAAGTGACTCTACCAAAGCATTTCATGCTTTACATGCATGTGCCTGTTCATGCTGGTGGTGGCTAAATCTTTAGATTCTTTCCTCTACTGATGCGTTGACGGCAAATCCAGCATATAACATCGATCGGAGAATCTGAGGCTTGATTGAATAGGCCCAGGCTTCACAGGTCCTGGACCTCTTTGACGGTGAAAACCTAGTAGCGGTGTTCCCGCTGCCACCACTGACAATGGCTGGCGGATTAATATCAGTGGATTTGTGCGACTGCCCTCTCCCGTTCTGAGGCTGGAATCGCACTGACACTACCCCATTATCTTCCTCCTCCACTGATGATGCGCTTGCCAGCTGCTGCACAAAAGACCACGTTGGATCCGCAATGTCCTCATCTTCACAGGTGACTTTCTCTTCCTGACAGTCTACATCCTCAAGCTGCAGGCTAGAAGTCACAGGCACTGCAAGGCATTGCTGACCGCTCAGGATTTCTGCCGACGTACCAGCTTCCTTCTCCTCCTCTAAGGGCATCAGCGATTGGGCATCAGATCACACAAAATCATCCTCTTTGGCCTCTTGATCATTTGAAATGCCTTCTGACCCCAACCGCATTGTGTCATCAAAGAGCTCATCAGAATATAGATTATCTGGAGCAGTCTGTACATTGGGTGACATTTGGGCTGTATTTGCTTCAGGTTGGACTGATGATGATGATAAGAGGACGAGGAGGTGAAACTGCTCAATACAGGTTATGTTAACCACTGAAGAACATATTGGCGACGCTCTTCAGTAATCAGACACACAGGGAGCCAACCAAGCGATGATAGGCCTGATAGTCTTGCAACTAACTGTGTTATCCGGAGCACTGGAAGGAGTGCCTTGTCTCGTACCTCCACGTCCTAGGCCCCTTCTTGCTTGTTAATTGCCTCTAGTTCCCTCCATGTTCAAAAATATAAATCTTAAAAAGGTCAAGATTTGTTCACAGTCTCCTATTGAAGAACTGTACTCCAGAGACAGCAAATCAACAGTGTTCTTAAATGCCTATACTTTGCAATTGGCAAATATGATTATAAACAGAATTTTTTCTATGGAGTAGCTGTGAAATGAGGTCTTATGGAAGAACGCTGACAGCAAGACAGCGAATCAACAGTGTTCTTAAGTCCCTATACTTTCCAACTGGCAAATAGGATTATAAACAGAATTTTTTCTATGGAATATCTGTGATATGGGGTCTAATGGAAGAATCCTGACAGCAAGACAGCAAATGAACAGTGTTCTTAAGTCCCTATACTTTGCTACAAAAGCTATACAAAACTCCCTAACTAATGATGTGTCTGATTCCTTAAGCTAGCTGACCCCCCTCCCCCGACTAATCTAACCAGCAGCCTTTCCTGTGTAAAATCTCTAGAAAATGCTAGAAAACAAGCGCACACAGACAGCAGTGTGTTCAGTACAGAGAGTGGAACAGGTCTTGTTAAACCGTTGTATGGTCTTGGTCACTGTGCTGCAGCTCAGTTTCAGTGTGCTGGCAATCTTCTTATAACCTAGGTTATCATTATGTAGAGAAACAATTCCTTTTTTCTTAAGGTGCCATTTTGAACTTTCAGTTACCAGCAACTGTCCATTTTCACTTAAGGATGTACTCACTTTTGTTGACAGTGGTTTAGACATTAATGGCTGTGTGTTATTTTGAGGGCACAGCGTATTTACACTGTTCTACAAGCTGTACACTGACTACTTCACATTGTATCAAATTGTCATATCATCATTGTTGTCCAATGAAAATATATTATACTATATTTACAAAAATGTGAGGGGTGTACTCACTTTTGTGAGATACTGTACCTACCTGGTCCCTACCTATATGCCTTATCTATCTAGATGCAAAAAATAATACAATATTTACAAAAATGTGAGGGGTGTACTCACTTTTGTGAGATACTGTACCTACCTGGTCCCTACCTATTTGCCTTATCTATCTAGATGCAAAAATATAATACAATATTTACAAAAATGTGAGGGGTGAACTCACTTTTGTGAGATACTGTATATGTATTTGCTATTTGGAAGCCAAGTTGATGTTTCTAGGTGCCAAGTCGAACTAATTGTCTTACTGGAAACTCCAACAGGTAAGATGACTTAAAACACAAACAAGTAGTTTCTCTTCCCTACTAAAATATGGGTTAGGAAACTTAAATATGGGTCAGGAAATGTATTTACAAAAATGTGAGGGGTGTGCTGTGTATGTATTTAAACCTTCAACAGAAAGCTTCGACACATCACACTGTATAGGCATGCAGTTGCATGCCTTATCCAAACAGGCCTATTCCATCTCTATAGCATCACAGCCACCATCATAGCACAACCACCTGCCCCTCTTCATTGAGGATCATCAAAATTCATGGACTTAAGCTGATTTGAAGGTCTTGCTACACAGTGCCATCATGGAATAAGTGACGCAGCAGGATGCGCAGTTAATGTCTTTAGTGGAGATGAGCGCAACCAGCGCCCTACCCTGCTACATAGTCTAGTAGCTCTTAGACCTTAGGCCTTAGACCTACAAGGTGTCGTCCATGAGTCCTGACGTAGGTGACATGATGACATCATATTATTCCTACCACCTACCTAGCTGGGGCCAAACTACCACCTACCTAGCTGTGGCCCACCTACCACATACCTAGCTGGGGCTTACCTACCACCTATGTAGCTGTGGCCCACCTACCGCTCTGTGGCACCCATACCACTTACGTAGCTGGAGCCTATCTACCACATACCTAGCTGCAACCCATCTATCAACTACCTACCTGTGGCCTTTATCTCTACATAGATGGGGCCCATCTGCCATCTTCCTGGCTGCAGCCCACCTACACCTACCTAGCTGGGGCCTACCTACCACCTACATAGCTGTGGCCCACCTACCACCTACCTCTCTATGGCACCCATACCACCTACCTAGCTGGGGCCTACCTATCACCTACTTAGCTGCAACCCATCTATCAACTACCTATCTGGGGCCTATATACCTACCTAGATAGGGCCCACATACCTCCTACCTAGACCTACCTACCTACTTGGGGCCTACCTACTTAGCTATCTGGGGCCTTCCTACTCTCTACCTGGGACCTATCTACCTACCTGGGTTCTATCTACCTACCAAACTGAAGCCTTCCTATCTGGGATCTTTCTGCCTATCTACCTGAGACCTACCTACCACCTATCTACATGAGGTCTATCAAACTACATAACTTGGGCCTACCACCTATCTTCCTAACTGGGGCATACCTACCTGGGACTTACCTACTTATCTTGGGCCTACCTAAGTTTTCCCACCTCTCCCTTCTTTGTAATAATGATAACAGACCATATCTAACTCTCCTTAATCTTCCCCTAAGCCTAATCCTGTGCCTTATGACTGCCCCTAGCACAGGAAACTCTATTTCTAAAACTGACCCTAAAGCTTTCCCTCAAAAATGTTACTAACCTGCAACTGACCATAATAGAGCAAATAGTTATAGGAAACAATGACTGCCTGGGCAGAGCAGAAACTAACTAAACACCAAACTCATATTCTCAAGGATTACAAACTCTAGAAGACAAGAAACAATATACTTGACACAACTAGACCAGACAATAGATTTCAAGAAACAATAATTAGACATATCAGGACTAGACAGGACCTAGGTATATGTTCTGCAACCAGACTGCCAGATTACACTGACCTTTATAGAGACTAGAAGTATGCTTATAAATTCAGGTGTACAGCCAGATCAGCTGATATATTAGGATCCTAAGTAGTTGCCATGTAACCACTCCAAACACACACAACAGAAGACAGACATAGAAAATCTTGCTGATCTAATATGCAGGAGAGGACGAAATGGTACACAATTTCCTGCCATTTGTAACAAATGCAAACTAAGTCCACTATTCTGCTACAAGATATTCCTGGTGACATATATATTAAATGTCTGCAAGTATTTTTTGCTCAATGTGATTTCTGGAACATTTGCTCTGTTGGATAGTTCTTGAGCTTATCATGGCACTTGCAACTCTTGGAATGACATCCAAGTCAATTTTGTTGCAGAAATTTCTATTAATGTCCTATTTATCTAGATGGGATAGTACAAATCAATGTGTTTGCTGCCGAAACATCCACTTTCAGATCAATGGAACTGATTTTCAGTGGCAGAAATATAAAGCTGCCACATGAGAATCCATGTTCGAAATGCCATGCAAAAGACACCTATACTACCTATCTTTAGTGCCCAAAGTTTACTTCTGTATATGTGTCCATATATAATATGTACATGCATTCACACTCATATACAAATTTAGAAAAAAAAAATAAATGTAGAAATATAACTTTGTAAACAAGCAATTACTTAATTCCTCTAAAATTAGAAAATGCTAGGTAAATTAGGACACCAGTTATAATAATATTTTTAATTTACATTTTCTTAGCTACCTTGTCATGTGACAGTTTTGCTAATTATTTTTATCACTATCGTACAACATAGCTGTCAACTATTACAGTAATGTACCTAGTAATTATCACCTAGCTGTCCAAATTCTTATAGAATACTTGACAAACCTCCTGAACAGGTCCACTTAACTAGCCACTTGCTGTCAATAATTGTATTTCCTATGTGTCCCTCCAGCATATTTCTTTGTACACACCCATCTGAGAAGTTCTTGTTATGTCACTCAGTGGTCATAAGTGACTAAAAATTCTAAACTATATATTAGTGAAATTCATAAGAGGAACATATTAGACTTTTTTGACACTGCACATATAGCTGTGATAGTTTATAGCTGTGCTATTTCACAGAGCTAGATGCCGTTAAAAAAAATGTAGACCATGAGGCATACATTTTTAATATATGTCCCTATGTAGGACAGATAGGTGCATGCATCACATGTATACATCAGAGTTATTCATCAGGAACTACCAATGGACACTGCAAAGCACAGTGTGAAAAAAAGCTTTATCTTACATTATATAGGACAGGGGGATAGCAGGAATATAGATTGAACTACATAATACCAAACACTAATTTATGTTCATTTATCGAAATTGAATGAAACTGACATCTTTGTTCCCTCACTGTGCAACCCACCAAGTTTAACACCTTGACCACTGGAAAATCTCCATGGATTGTCAAGGGTTCGACTAAAAAAGACGTCATATTTATGCTAACCTATATGGCTCAGACTTTAGATTTTAACATACCTGAAACTTAAATGATAAAATTTAAGATAAGAGATGTCTGACAGTCACTTACTCCCCTGTTCCTATTTTAAACATCTAGTAGATTTCTAATCCCCCTAATGTCGTAAAAAAATAAAAAAAATACATTTAAAAAATTACGCCAACCTAAAGTGGACTTACAGTAGACGCTAGTTATAAACTATCTGTCTATAATTAGCACAATCCCCTATTTTTATGTAAATCAGAACCTGTTTGGTTCTCGTGAGCTTCCCAATCCTCACGTCCCTTCGTGTATTCAGCAATGACCAAACTATTTTAGCTCAATTTTTTAATGTTATAAAAATAAACAACCAACAATGTCTTAAAAGTCCATAGACAAAGAAGGTGCAATACTTATCGCATAATAGCGTAGTCCATCTTTTCAATTGTGTTAGTAGAGGGATAGCTGGAGGCTTAGAGCCGCCTGCACACCTGTGCGACGTTTCGAAGACTGAGCTTCTTTCTCAAGCTCAATATCCTCACTACACCCCTGGATATATTCCTTAAGGGTGTAGTTTCCAAATGGGGTCTCTTTAGGGATGTTTATTAAGTTTTAGCACCTTAGGGTGTCCGCAAACCTGAAATGGCGCCTAAATAAATCGTATTGAAAATGAGACCCCAAAGTCCGGTAGGTGCTCCTCATATTCTGAGGCTTGTGGTTGAGCCAAATAGTGCACTAGGGCCACATATGGAATCTCTCTGAAAATGGCAGAATCTGGGGAATCAATATTTAATATTGGGGAATCAATATTAAGTTGCATTTTCCTGGTCACATCTACCATGTTCCAGTGAATAATGGATAAAAACTGAAAATCTGCAAAACAAAGTGCAATTTTAAAATTTCGCCTCCACTTTGCTGTCATTTTTGTAAAATAACTAAAGAAGCTTGAGAAAGAAGCTCAGTCTTTGTAACGTCGCACAGGTGTGCGGGCAGCTCTGAGCCTCCAGCTATCCCTCTACTAACACAATTGCAAAGATGGACTATGCTATTATGCGATAAGTATTGCACCTTCTTTGTCTATGGACTTTTAAGACATTGTCTGTTGGTTGTATATTTATATAACTTATTAAAAAATTGAGCTAAAATAGTTTGGTCATTGCTGAATACATAACTATCTGTCTAACACACAAAAATTTTTGAAGTTTGAAAATGACAAATTTTTCTAATTTGTCCATGATATTTTGATAATTTTCATAAATTAACAAGAATTATATGGAGCCAAATTTCTTACTAACTTAAAGCACAATGTGTCACGAAAAAGCAGTCTCTGAATCACATGAATAGGTAAAAGTGTAAAAAGTTATTCTCACATAAAGTGACACATGGGGTTAATTATTTATGAGTTATTTCCACAACTGATATTTATCACCTATCCAGAAAATAGGTGTAGTAATCAAACTGTGGCTAGATGCTGCTCCTTTAACTCTCCATTACTGTATTACAAGTGGAAAACTGTGTTCAGTTCTGGAGATTTCACCTACAAAACAACATTGAAAAACACAGGGTTACTAAAATGGTAGAAGGTCTTAAGCATAAAATTTATCAGAAAAGCCTTGAGGAATTTATTTTGTACAATCTGGAGAAAAGAAGGTAAAGGGGGTGCATGAGTGAGAAATATGTTAAGGGTTAAATAAGGTTCAGGAGGGATGTGTTATTAATGAGAATCTAAACTGAAGAACAATAGGGAACAATCTAAAATTAATTCGGAGGAATATTAAAAACAGTGCAAGAAAATATAACTTTACTGAAAGAGCGATAGATGTTTGGAACGAACCTTCAGAAGATGTGGTTGAAAACAGGAAGTGATGTTAAACATGTCTGAGACAAACCTTTATCTATCTATAGATAACAAATCTAAACAGTATATGTGTGTGTCTATATATATATATATATATATATATATAGTATATATATATTTTATATTTATATATTGTAAGGGGCAACAAGCAGGAAGGGTGTACTAGGGAGTGTACATCCCGGCCAGTGTCATGACTGCACCTTTCAATGTCAAAAAAACCCATGCCCCCAAGGTAAGGAGACTTGGGGGACATGAAAGGCACAAACTTCAATAGGTGTCGACAGTTTAGACTGTCGAATATGTTTAACATTGAGTATATGTTAGTATGGCTTCAGCCATTTCATGGTCGGCCTTTAATTGGGAGTGAGCATAGGAGCAGGGTGTGGTGTCTCACTTCCCATGACTCCACTCGGGGGTTTTACCTGGAGTATAAAAGTCTAGCAGGTTAGCTGATTATGGTGGTTACAAGCCCTGGCTACCTTCAAGCCTTGGGTGTGGGACCTGCTGGAAAACCAGCAGGCGTGATTGCAGGACTGACCAGAAGATGACTCTGTTAGTTAGAACCAGACGGGCAAGGATTTGTTTTTGTTTTGTGTGGTTGTGCATGCCTTGCACCGTTGTTTCTTTCTGTTTGCTGCTAAATAAAATACAGAAAAGACTGTATTTTCACCTGGAATACTCTCTGTCTCTGCCTGAACACGTGAAGTAACGATCCCAGAGCGCTAAAGACCTCACAATGGTGGAGGACGCATTGGGCAAATAGAGGTGAAGTACTCTTCGAGACAGAGTGGAAAAAAACATTGTCCTGGGTGCATAGCAGATACTCGCACGGTCAGCAGAGGCGGCTAAAATGGATGAGTTGGTGAAGCAGCTAATTCAGCCAACGCTAACCTCCAGTGATGGCGGCCAAGCCAGCAGAAAGGCACGAGAGACCATCCGGGACGCGAAGCTGAGACAGAATGACCTGCTACTTAGGTCGAAGACCAACCATAGCCACCAGTCCACGGTGAAAGAGAACAGCAGGTAAACACACGCTGCAGCCAACAGCTACAGACCCTGGCTGCAAGGCCAGAAGTACCAAAACAAGTGCTCGGTTCACGGCCCGCCAGGTTGGTGCAAGGGTTCCCTGCGCAGATGTCCGCGGATGACGACATCGAGGCCTACCTGGGGGACCTTTGAGCGGATAGCAGAGTAGAGAGCAGCTTGCCGGCGGACCAGTGGGCGGGATGTCCTGGCTCCCTCCTAACGGGCGAACCGGCAGAAGGCGATACTTCGACATGTGTCCAGACGCCAGGACTACAACCAAACTGCGGGGGAAGCTTTCCTGGGACGACTGGGAGGTAGTCAACCCTGGCAGTACGGGCCCAGAAGGAGTACAAGTGGGTGTGTATCCGGACAAGCACCGCCAGGTCACAAATGTACGGACCTGTTCCACATTTCCAAACAAGTTGGCTACAGCCGGAGAAACCCAACACCTGCCCAGGTGACTCGAGCGAGGTGGTCTGTGACCGTTTTGTGCAGGCCTCCTTCCCATCAAGCTCCAGAGGTGCGGTGGGGGTACAACGACCCCAAAAAGCGTGGACGAATTGGTCGCGGTGTGGAACAGTACAGCGCTACAGAGGAGTTCATGCAGGTCCATACCATACCCGGGGAATCCGCAGACCTCCAACGCGGTAAAGGATCTGCTCCTGTCACGAAAGGGGTTTCCTGTTATTTCGGTAGGGGGGAGAGGCACCTACCCCCAAAACGGGACCCTGTTTTAAGGCCCGGGACCCCTTAGTCTGCTGGCGATGCTCAAGGACCTGGGGACATGTGGCGGCACGTTGCCCGGGCGGGAGGGAAACCCATGGAATGGGTGGGGATGGGGAGCGTACCTCCTGGTTTGCACTGCACGTCATATTTTCCCACTGGGTCGCTGCTGGAAAGGACCGACGAGGAGTGCCTGATTACCATTAATGGACGCATTTGGTGCAGGCTGATCCTGGCTCATCGGTGTGTGCTTAGTTGAAACCTTGTTTTGCAAGCCCATGGACTGGTTGAGCCAGAGCAAATTACTCTCACGCGGATAGGGGTAGTTTGTATCCATGGAGGACACCAGGGATACCCCACTGCAATACTGGCAATAGAGACGCTGCTCTGGTGGTGTGTAACCCATTATGAGGTGGCGTGGTGGACCAGTTTACCCTCACTGCGAGTTATTGGCTGTGACTTTCGCTGTTTTGGGACCTGTGGGGAAAATAAAACTCATGAAAATGTATTTGATGTTACTGCTGTAAATGCGTGTGCCAAACATGTGGTCTGTTGACCTGTGGCCGCTTTTTCCCTTGTCGGTCCTGGCTGGAGACCAGGAGGAGACCCCCTCTGAGTTCAGAACTCTCTCCTTGCCAGTCTCGAGAAGGGAATTTTGGCACAGAACAAGTGAGGGACCCTAACCTAGGTAACGCTTGGAAAAGACGTAAAGGTTCATTGATAGGGAGGAACGCAGGAACCAGGGGAGGAGTTGGTCTACCCGCACTTCGCCGTTTATGGACAATTTATTATACTGGGTGAGAAAGTCGCAACGGAGGTGGTGAACAGTTGGTAGTACCCGAAACACATGTCCGTATGATATTAGAGCTGGCACATTTCCCATGTGTTGGGGGGAAAATAATAAACCTTTATTGGGGGCGGTAGAAGAATGATTAGGGAGCGGGTGAGGCGGTAACTTCTTACTGGCCCGCATCTACAGGCAGTGGATGAATTCTGTCAGTCCTTGCCGGAGTGTTCATGGTCCACGCCCCTAAGACCCATTTCGGAGTCCATTGGTTCCTCTACCCATTATAGAGGTTACCATTTGAGTCGGATTGGCATAGATCTGGTTCCTTCACTAAATCAGCTAGAGGGGCACCAGCATATTTGGTTGTAAATGGATTATGCCACCCGCTACCCTGAAGCTATAGCCCTCAAGAAATACCTACCTCTAAAGGGATAGATCGGAGCTGTTTCAGCTATTCACGCCTCGTACGGGATCACAGGAGATCCTGGAACCCGATCAGGGTACACGTTTATGTCCAAGGTAACCAAAGAGCTATGCTGCCTGCTAAAAAATTGCCCACTGCGCACCTCCGTGTACATCCCCAGACCGTTGGTTGGTCGAGCGCTTTAATAAAACCTTAAAGGGAATGTTAAAAAGGTGGTGGACAAGGATGGTAGGGATTGGACCACCACTGTTGCCCTATCTTTGTTCGCCATCGGGAAGTCACAGGCATCCACGGGGTTCTCTCCATTCGTGCTTGCTATATGGGAGACATCCCGAGGGCTCCTGGACATGCCAGAGAAACATGGGAGGCAAGTGAAACCCCTTACAGAAGTGTCATAGAGCACAATAGGCCGACATGCAGGACAGGATCGCGGCACGTATGCCCATTGTATGGGAGAACAAGCTACAGGCCCAGGAAGCCCAGGCCCGGGTTTACAACAGGACCGCAAGAGTCAGCGTCTTTTCAGCCCGGGGACAGGGTGCTCGTCACTTGTACCAAACTGTAGAGAGCATGTTCACTAGCTAAATGGCAATGCCCTATGAGGATCTGTGAACTGGGTGAGTGAGGTGAATTACAAGGTTTTCCAGCCAGGAAAAAGATAACCTACCAAATTTACCTTTATTAACTCATAAAACCCTGGAAGGACGAGAAAGGCCTGGGTGGCTGCACAGGGGAGTCAGGAGTCCCAAAACAAGGAGTTACCCCCCCTCGATCTCGTATCGCGGAGTCCTTGTCAGAGGTCCAGAGGACAGGAGGTCCGGGTAGTTCCTACAAGAGGAACCGAGGGGTATTCTCTGAACTGCCTGGCCGGGGACAGATGTCATCCAACATGGACTTGTCTCCGAGCCCGGCCAAAAGGTGCGGCTGAGGACCTTTCAGGGTGCCAGGAAGCCCAAGAGGCAAGCCATTTCAGAAGAAGTGAGGAAAATGCTAGCCTGGGCGTAATAGAGAAGCCCAAGTGGGTGGTCCCGAGCCCCATCTTTAGATTATCCCCTAAGCCCCAAGATGGTAGCTTTGTGGTTTTTGTCAATGACTTCCGCAGTTAAAAGGAGTGTCAAATTTCGATGCCTACTGCCAAGGGTCGAACGTGCTGATCGAGTGGTTGGGACAAGACGAGGTATATGACCACCTTAGACCTCACCAAAGGGTTTGGCAGGTTCCCCTCACAGATCAGGCCAAAGAGAAAACGGCCATTTTCCACCCCAGAGGGACAACTTCCAGTTACATCGTCATTTCCCTTTGGTTTGAATGGGCCCCTGCGACCTTTCAGAGGTTAATGTGCATCATCCTGCAGCCGCATAAAAAACTATGCAGCCGCATAACTGGAGGATGTGGTGATCTACAGTCGTCGATTGGGATTAGACATCCTGGCTATCGTGCAAGCCAGTCCTAGACGCGATAGGGGCCGCCGGGTTCGATCGGCCAAACCCACAGAAGTGCGCAATAGGGCTAGAGGAGGCTCGCTACCTCGGGTATAATATTGCGAGGGGTCATCAATCCCCAGGTAGACAAGCTCGAGGCCATTTCACATTGGCCTCAATCCTGTGTCCAAGAAACAGGTTAGAGCCTTCTTGGCATTGCAGGTTAATACAGAGTTTGTGCCAGCCTTTCCACAATAGCTGCCCGCCTCTTTCACAGATCTCACTCAAGTGGAGCAAAATCCACCCTAGTAAAGTGGATACCCGGAGGCTGAGCAAGCCTTCCTTGAAACTTAAGAGGTACTCTTGTAAGAGACCTGTATGGTATACCCCTGATTTCGAAGGGAATTCATTAGTACATAGACGGCATGCTTCAGAGGTGGGTTATGGTGCAGTCTGTCCAAAGGGATTAATGGGGAAGGAGACCCGTCGGGTACCTCAGCCGGAAGCTGTCGGCGCAGAAAAGAACTACTCGATTGTAGAGAGGGAATGTCTGGCTCTGAAATGGCAAATCGAGGCGCTGAGGTATACTATCTGGTGGGGAGGCAATTTACGGTGATCATTGATCACTCCCCATTGAAATGGATGGCCCAAAACAAAGGGAAGAATGCGGAGAGTGACTCACGGTGGTTCTGGACACTACAGGATTTTAAGTTGCTGTTGTAGAACGACCGTCCAGGGTTCAACTCAGCAAACGCAGACGCATTAATAATATCTAGAGACATAGTTGGGGCACAAGGTGCTCGCACCACGGGTATGAGCAGAGGGGGGGGGGATATGTAAGGTGGCAAAACTGCTGGAAGGGTGTACAATGGAGTTATACATTCCCGGGACAGATGTCTGGCATGCACCTTTCAATGTCCAAAAAATGCCCCAAGGTAAGGAGACTTGGGGGGAATGAAAGGCCACAAACTTCAATAGGTGTCAGACAGTTTAGACATGTCGACATATGTTTTATACATGCGTAATATGTAGGTATTGGCTTCAGCCATTTCCTTGGGGCGGCCTTTCATTGGGAGTGAGCATAGAGCAGGGTGGGATGCTCACTTCCACATGACTCCCACTCGGGTTTACCTGGAGTAATAAAGTAGCAGGTAGGCTGACTATGGTGGTTACAAGCCCTGGCTACCAATTCAAGCCTTAGGTGGAGTCACTGCGGGTAAACCAGCAGGGGTGAAACTTGAGACTGACAGTAAGCTGACCTCTGGTGTTAGAGCCCAGAGGGCAGGCGGGGCCGTCTTGTTTTTGTTTGGTTGTTTGTGCATTGCCTTGCACGTTGTACTTTCTGTTTCCGCTAATAAAATAAAGAAGTCCTGTATTTTACTGGAAATTACGTCTCTGTCGGCTCTGCTGAACACGTGAAGTCTGATCCAGAGCCGCTAAAGCTAACAAATATATATATATTACAATGTATATATATATATATATATACAATTTTCATATTCAATCACCACTTCTTACTTTCGGCATCAGCAGCATATAGCTCATGAAGGAAGTCACATTCACATGTTGTGAGCTGGCTTGGTAGTTATATAACGTGTCTGATAGGCTTTCTGCATACATATCCCTCCTTGCTGTTATAGGTGAAAGGGACAGTTTGTCATTTACAAAAAGAGATGATTATTGGCTTTTAGGTCAAGTTTGCCAATTTTTTTTAAAGCTGGTGATGATGGCAGCAGTATGAGCTAAAGAATAGAACGCTTTTTGTGGCATTCTCTGACACTCACTTCAATGTGGAAGGCCACTCCTCAACCCAATTGAGTATTAATCCATCCCTGCAGATCACATAGAGCTTGATACTGATTGTCTCCTCCAGGGCCATTCCTAGGGGCGGGCAGGGCGGGCGGGCGACGCCGGGGGCGCGAGGATCACTCACCTGAGGGGGGCGCCGCGGTCCGCCCGACCTGCACCCGCCCCGGAGGAGCCTCCCCTGACTCTGCGCGGCTGTTAGCGCAGAGCCTAGCAGCTGCCCAGTACAGGGGAGTAGGCAGGAAGGATCGGTCCGTCCTGACATCCTCCCCTGTTCAGCCGTTTCGCAGGGGGCGCAACGGCTTTCACCGCGCCTCTGTGACGCTGCGTCCTCTCGGCGGAGAGCAGAGTCCCGGGGAGCTGCTTTGCAGTGAAAGCAGCTGATGACGTCACTCTGCTTACACGCTCTTTTGCTCCCGGGCTGGACGCGGGACCGAGGTCGGGAAAGAAATTTTTTTTGTTATTTTATAATTATTATGGGGGGGCTCAGTGGTACAAAAAGGGGCATCACTGGCTACGGGGGGAAAATCACTGGCTAAATGGGGGGGATCACTGGCTACAGGGGGCTCACTGGCTACGGGGGGGCTTAGGGCTACAATGGGGGGCTCACTGGTACGGGGGATCCGGCTTCATGGGGGCATCATGGCTACAGGGGGGCATCAGGGGTACGGGGGGGCTTCATGGCTAAAAGGGGGGGGCATAGTGGTCAGGGGGGATCATGGCTACAAGGGGGCATGGTGGACAGGGGGATCGTGAGCCCCCCCCCCTCCCTACAATCGGCAAAGTAATGGCGTCCGCCCCGTATGGTCCCCTTACCAGACTCCCGGATGCTTTCTGAATGAACCCGGTAGTCTGGTGACGTCACCATGCCCAAAATGCATTGGGGGGCATGGTGTCGGGGTTGCCATGGCGACCTGAAACAGCGTAACGCTGTGCACGGTCTCCTATTCAAAACAGAATCTAATGATTGTTTTTCCCCCCAGGGGGATTTGCGTTACAAATCCCCCTGGGGAAAAGAAAAAAAATGGGGAAAAAAGTAAAAAAAAAAAGAAAAAAAAAGTACACCCCCCTTTTCCCCTTTATAAAGCCAATCCCCCCAAAAAAAATCAAAAATAAATAAAGTACCCATATTTGTATCGCCGTGTGCGAAAAGCCCCACCCTAAAATCTGTACTTTAATTTAAACCCCGTACGGTGACGCCGAAAAAAAACAAAAAACAAAAAACCGCCCGGGAATTGCAATTTTTAAAATCCGCAGATAAAAAAGGGAAAAAAAAACGTCAAAAACTCTTAAACGCCAAAGTTTACCAATTAAAACGTCAGTTCATTATGCAAACAAAATCCTTAAGTTTGTATCAAAAAAAAATTATTGATTTTAATTGCTCTCAGAAGACAGAAAGCATAATTTATTATTAACAAATAAAAAAACTTTTTTTTTTTTTAAAGTGCTTAAAAAAATTAAAAAAAAACTAAAAAATTGGGTACGACGTAATCTACGACCCGATAGTAAAGCTAACTGGTCTGGATATTTGCACGGTGAGCGCTGGTTTTAAAATAAAAAAAAAAAAACATACTAGGGATTGCAGTTTTTTTTTCCCCCCCCTTCCAAAAAAGGTTTTTAAAAGATAAAAAAAGTCTTGCCCCCGCAAAAATGAACCAAAAAAAAAGAAACTATCCCGCAAAAAACAAGCCCCTACAAGCCCCGTAAAAAAAATAAAAAGTTATCCCTCTAGACTTGGGATGAAAAAAACGTTTTTTCCTTTTGTTTTAAAAGGGTTTTTATTTTTTTAAAAGCGTAAAACAAAAAAAATATACAAATTGGGGGGCCTGAAACCATTCCTGCTGAGTTTGTATGTCCGTTTAGGCTGGGCCGCTACAAAGTGTATTGTTAAAAATTTAAAAAAATTTTTAATAAAAAGTGACAAAGGGGTATGCCCCATTGGTTTTAAAAAAATTTCCCCCACAAAAAATAAGCCCTTTAAAGCACCGTATACAAAAAAACTGAAAAATTTTTCATCTTACGGGACAAAAAAAAAAGAAAATTTTTTATAGACATTTCTATTGTGTAAATTTAATAAAACTAAAAATCTTTAAAAAAATTCTTTTAATTGTACCGCCCCCATAAAAATTTTTCACGTCATTTACACTGCACGCGAACACTGTAAAATTAAAGCCCAAAAAAAAAGGCGGAACGGGTTTTTTTTTTCCCCCTCTTTTTCATACCCCAATGAAAAAAAAAAAACCGGGAAACACCTGGCGCCCAAAATTTTGCACAATACACCACTAGGAGACCCTTTTGGGAGGCTGAACCCAAAAATGGGGGTTTTGGGAAGGTTTCACTTGTTCTGGTACTTTTGGGGCTTTGAAATGGGACTGGCCCCCCAAAATCTGCGTTAAAAGCCAAATAAAAATCCCTCCCTTTAGCCCTCCATGCGCCCAAACAGCAGTTTCCCACCGCATGTGGGGTATTCCCGACTTGGAAAAAAAATTGCCGTAAAAAATTTTTGGGGGATTTTTTCCCAGGTTTCCCTTTGAAAAAAATTAAACATATTCAGCTAAAATTGCAGATTGTTGGAAAAAAAAAAGTTTTTTTCTTTTCACAGCCCCAAAACCCAAAAAATTTTTTGGAAAAACCGTGGGGGTTGATATATCATACCCCCTGGAATATTCCTAAGGGGGGTATTTCCAATTTGGGGTCTTTTTAGGGGGGTTTATTAAAATTTAGCACCTAGGGGGTCCGCAAACCTGAAATGGCCCCCCAAATAAAATGTAATGAAAAGAGACCCCGAGTCCCGGTAGGTGCCCCCCCATTTGGGGTTGTGGTTGAGCCCAAAAAGCCAACTAGGCCCCCTATGGGTAATCTCTGAAAACGCAAAAATTTGGGGGGAAACAATAATTTTAATTGCATTTCCCTTATCAAATTTCGTATTTTGTGAATAAAGATAAAATTTGAAAATCTGCAAAAAAAAAAAAGAAATTTTTAAATTCCATTCCACTTTGCTTTAATTCCCGTGAAACCTAATGTTTTTAAAAAACTTCCCAAATGCTGTTTTGAATACTTAAGGGGGGTATTTCTTAGATGAAGTCCCTTTTTGTGGGTACCTAACATAAGGCCCAAACAAATCACGTTTTAGAACGGGGTCCCAAAAAATGTATATTTTAAAAAATTTTCTTGAAAATTTTAAAAAATTTTACAAATTTTTTAAGCCCCTAATGTCGTAAAAAAAAAAAAAAAAACATTTAAAAAAATGATGCAAATACACGACATATGGTGATGTGTTATAAAAAATTTTAGTGGATTTACTACTGTCTTAATGCAAAATTTTTTGAAAAATTTGGGAAATTTTTTTAATTTTTTTGATACTTTAATATTTTTACAAATAAACGCATTTTTTTTTTACCAAAAATTTTTTCTATCTTTAAAAACACAATAGTTCACAGAAAACAAACTCGAATCACATGGATAGGGTTTAAAATGTCAAAAAAATTTTTTTGAATAAAGTGAAGATCCAGATTTAAAAAAAGGGGCTTGTCAAGAGGCTAACTGGCTCCGGGGTAAGGGGGGTTAAAGGGGACGTTCATTGGGAAAATATGAAAGGTTTGGGGGATTCTTTGGGCCCGGATTTTCCCGGAAAGTTTAAAACTCCGCCGTTTTTTATTTCCCTTCGCGGGCCCCCAAACAGAATTTTTCGAGGCATTTTCCCGCACTAAAAACTAATAATAGGAGGGAGAAATCTGCCTCGGGGAAATCGGGTCATTTGTTTTTCGTAATTCTGCGGTTTTTCAAGCACCAAATTTACAAAAGCAAAAAACCTGTCAGTGCCGAAAACCATCATTGGAACTCACCCTAAGTGTATGTGTATTTGGTTCAATATAGGTATATTCACACACAATTTCTGGGATACCTTTTTAATGTAGCTCTCAGCTAAAAGTGTAATGTAATAATCTCTGGGGCAGGTGTATATTCTCTGTTTTACAGTGTTTTTGCAATATCTCTGGGGTTTTTGGTGTAATATAATCTCTGGTTTTACAGTGAGTAATATAATCTAGGGGGGCAGTGAATAAGCAGTAATATCTGGGGTACGGTGTGCAAACTAATCTTTTGGGTACAGTGGGTAATGTAGTAATCTCTGGGGTACAGTGAGTAATCTAATCTCTGGGGTACAATGTGTAATGTAAACTCTGGAGTATGGTGTAATGTAATCTCTGGGGTATAGTGTGTAAATGTAAGTAATCTCTGGGGTACGGGGAGTAATGTAATCTTTGATATGGTGTAATGTAATCTCTGGGGTATATTGAGTAATGTAATCTCTCATGTATGGTGTGTAATGTAATCACTGGGACACAGTGTGTAATGTAATCTATGAGATATGGTGTAATGTAATCTCTAGGGTACTGTGTGTAATGTAGTAATCTCTGGGGTACAGTGTGTAATGTAATCTCTGGGGTATGGTGTAATGTAATGTCTGGAATACAGTGAGTAATGTAATTCATTTCTAGGGTTCAGTGTGTAATATAATACATTTTGGGGTACAGTGAATTATATTATTTCTTCAGTACAATGTGCAATTCAATTCTAAGGTGCAGTTAGTAATGTGTAGCATAATTAATTTCTGGGGTGCAGTGAGTGATGTCATTTCTGGTGTATGGCATGCAATAAAATAAATTTTGGGGTACAGTATGTGACATAAGTGATTCCTAGGGGAACAGTGAGATTGGGTTCTTTTATTTTCTTCATTCTGTTGTGTGTGTATAACAAATTTAATGTAGTAGTGATGGGGGGATGGGAGGGGTTAAGCAAAATTTGCTGCATTGCACAACATTTTTTATTTTCATCTAGAGGTGGAAATATTATAGGTGGGCTGGTTCGGTTTCATTGCCAGGGCTGCTTTTTAGTTCCATTCTGGCTCTAAACTTCAGTAATTAGAGAGCCACTTATAACCTTACGGATTGCACCAAAAGTGTTTGCCATAAGGACTACTGCCAGACCTGCTGGGGGAGCTCACAGCGCTCCCTCAGACCTTCTAGCTGGGTTAGAGGGGGCCGCTTCACTGCAGGGAGAGGAGGGGAGAGACGGGAAGGGAGGGGAAGTGAAAGGGAAGGCGAGAGACGGCCAGAGGGAGGGATAGGAAGAAAGGAGATGAGAGGGAAAATTGTTCCCCCCCACATTTTGAACCAAAGTTACGCCCCTGGCTACAAGGGGGGGGGGGCATCACTGGCTACAGGGACATCTACTGGCTACAGGGGGCATCACTGGCTACAGGGGGCATCACTGGCTACAGGGGGCATCAACTGGCTACAGGGGGCTACTACGTGGCATATTACATGGCTACCATATGAGGTGCTATAGATGGGGAGTTTGTACAGAGGTAGGAATTGGTAGGAAGCGCTGATAAATTGAGGAGTCTTAAGATATTTGTTTTGTAAATTTTACAGTGAAGAGTCGGGAGCAGTCATCATGGCGTCTGGGACAGATGGAGAAGAAGAAGAGAAAGAGACCAACTCTTCAGAGACGTCTCCTGAGAGTCACTAGATATAACTTTACTGTAATTATTTATATGCCTGCAGAGCCTGTGTACAGCGGGTATCCATCATTGTATGGTCACTGTATGGGGTTAATATTAGTTGTAGTACAATGGTTTATACTCAGTAATGGTCAGTTTGTATTATTTAGTCACTATGTGCTGGTGATATGTGGTCATGGTGTGGTGGTATTATTCGGCCACTCTGTGTTGGTGATATGTGGTCCTAGTGGTCTTGGGATTCTGGTTGGTGTAGCGGTGTTATTACTGTAGGACTATGATTTAGCAGTTTTATACGTAGCACATTGTGGTAAAGCTTTTTTGTATATTTTGGCTTTGGTTTATGGTGATGCACTGTGGCGCCGTATGTTACGGGGAGGAGGGAGGGGGGGTGAAATTTCTTCACCTAGCCCTGACTGAAATTTAGTCTAGGAACTGCCCTGGTCTCCTCTAAGGTTTATAGTACCTTACAGCAAGACAATACAGCTAGAAATGTTGAACATTAATTGTAAGAGCATGACCAAGACTTTCAGGTTCTACCCTGGCCCCCTAACTCCCAAGACTTGATCCTAATTAAGCATCTGAAGCACCTTGTTTGTTGTGTTCGCTGTATGGATCATCTCCAAAGCACCCTCCAGCAGCTGTGGGATGCAGTCATCGTGGCTTTAGATACCTATAACAACCTAAAAGGATCTTATCCCAGCACATCTAGCTGCTTTCAGTACAGCACACAACGGTTACTCTGGATACTAACTTGTGGTCATAATAATGTGACTAGGCTGTGTGAAACTAATATAAGGAGAGACTGAATGGACCATACAGTCTTTTTCTGCCATTAATGCTCTATATATTTCTGTGCACGATCTATCCATGTTTACTAACAGTGCATATTCATACTAAATTTATAGTGGGTGAAGTTAATTTTATAATATACCTTCCTTGTATTCATAATGAGTGAAATATTTATTATTTCTTCTGTAAACTTAACATAATCAGCTATATACTTTGGAGTTATGAGGAAGAGGAAGTATATATTCTTTAAATTACCTGTATTAGACCTCAGAACAAAAGACATTGAGCAAATACAGACATGTTTTATCACATAAGGAAATTATGTGAGAAATCTGTAATCTCTAATCTTGATATGAACACTTTGTCAGGAATAGAAGAACTAGTATGGAGCGCAAAGCCCTGAAGTGATATGAAGATTTGTATCAATGAATTATAGCAAAGGTTTGTTTAAAGGTAAACATATTCCTATCAACTAATTGAATGTGAAAGAACACTCGGTGTATAGAACAAATATAGAACTGAATGCTCCAGTACTTTGCATGCTATATCAGAATATCATACAGTTTAATATAAACGTGTTATTTTAGTATTGTTCATGTTCAAGGGGTTTTCTTACCATGCTGTTTCACAGAGTCACAGGCAGTTTAAGACTAACACTGTCTGGTCAGGCTGTGGGTGGTTCTATAGCCGTAATAAGCATATTTAACTCCTATATAACTAGATGATTCTGTTACAGTGACATAAGTACAATAGAATTAGAAAGAAAGCCAGCTCACCATACCAAAAATCCGGGATGAACGGCTGTGATCTGGAGAACACAATACAGAGATAGCACCAATGGAAAGAGGTTGCCAGCAACTTCGGTATGAATAAAATCCAAACGCCTTTATTTATAATCCATTAAAAAGCGTGTAAGGACATACAAGCCAAGAATTGTGGCCTAGAATGGTATGCCAGTTCCCATGTATACTTACCCGGCCACACTCCTGTTGCAGTCTCTGTCCCACGGCGCGCGCGGTCCCGCTCCCTAGTGCGTGCACGCCGGCAGTGTAAAATTAAAGGGCCAGCACACCGGTAATTTGGTATTGCCGGTCGCTGCCCCTATTTAAGCCTGCTTCTTCCTGGTTACCCTGCCGGATACTTAGTGCCCATTGCCTATTGAGAAAGTGTTCCTGAGTCTTGTTCTAATTACCGTGTACCGTACCGTTTGCCTCCGTCCCTCGACCACGAATCTTGCCACCTGCCCTGACCTTCCTGCCTGTCCACGACCACGAACCATTGCCGCCTGTCCTGACCTATCTGCCTGTTCCCGACTACAAGCCTGCCTTCCGATTTTATACAACGCTACACCTCGGCTGCCTCTGCAAGCAAGTCACGTCAGGGGTAGCGATCTGGTAGACTCCCACCGCAGCAAGTCGATCCCGCTTTGTTGCGGGCTCTGGTGAAATCCGGGACCTACTTAGATTCCGCTCTCTGGTGTGGCTTACGCCATCGCTTGCGGTGGTCTAGGGGATCTACTACCTCCAACCCTGACACTCAGCAGCTCGTCACTGTAGGCCAGTAGTAGCCAGTAAACGCCCCTGAATTAAAAAATGAAACTGAGGAAACAGGACCGAGGTAAGATGAATCGACGTAGTAAGATAACCCCTTTAAGCACTGGAGCCCTTTAACATATTTGTAGTATTTATATAAATTTTTGTTTAGATATAACTTTCACTGGATATTGTTCTTTATTTATGTATCTTTTATGCCATATTTTTTTCACTATTTTAAGGCTATGTCTATTCCTATGCTTACCGTTGAGAGGCTTATCTTGCAGTTTAGCAGTTTTTTATGTGGTCATTTTAGTTTCTTTATCCTTTTTTGGCCTTTGTGATATACATAAACAATATTGTTTAGTATGCATACTGTTTAGGTGTGCATTGTTTTTGAGTGTGGGTTTTTTTGTGTCATTTTGAATCTATAGGAAGATTTCCCATGACTTTACCCACAAGTAAGGAGCAGATGACCAGTGGTAGATACAATACAAAACCTGCTATCTCTTTTAGTGCTTACATGAATAAAACAATAGCTAATTCCCATCACAGCACTAGACTTTATCATGTGAAAATGATAAACTTTAGATACTATATTTCATTTTGACCAAATCACACTACTCACAAAACTAAATGAACTCACATGAACTAAATGAGACCATCTCTTAACTTTAGAATACACTGTTTCAGTACATTTTGCACAACTTGCTGATCTCTCTCACCCATAAAGCTCTCCACAGTGCTGCACCCCCTACATCTCCTCCCTCATCTCTGTCTACCATCCTACCCAGTCTCTCTGCTCTGCTGCTGATATCAGATTACATTCCTCAATCATCCGAACCTCTCATGCCCCGTCCAAAGATTTTCACACGTGCTGCACTAGTTTTTCTGGAACATGCTACCGTGGGCGAGCAGGCACACCCACAACCCTCATAGTTTTAAGAGGGCCCTGAGAATACATCTTCTCAGTCTGGCCTACCAGAATCCCTAATTGCTGACCCCCACCTGCTACCACACTCATCTATCACTCCCAACACTAGGGCACTCACAGGCACTTATCTGTATATAGATGTACTGTCAGGGTACAGGTTCACCCAACTTTTATGTAAACCACTCCTATTTATGTAACATGGCTGGGCCATTGCACACTTAGCACTTTTTAAACCCTTCGCTCACCCCTTTACACCATAGTAGATTGTAAGCTCTCGCGAGCAGGGCCCTCATACCTTGTGTCTCATCTGTAAGTTCTTTTAATGTGCAATGTCTGTACGTATACCCTCTAAATTGTAAAGTGCTGCGGAATATGTTGGCGCTATATAAATAAAGATTATTATTATCTCTAACAAGGTGTTTAATGGCAAAATTGACAACAGGTTTTTGATCTCTAAATCACCTAAAAAATGTAGGGGATCAATTTGAATTGGGATTTAATCAGTCCTCCTCATTATGCTGTTCAAATTTTAACATCAAGAGACCAAGACACTTCACAATTGATCAAAAGTACCTCGCCATTGCGAGACTTCAAGCAGGATGCTCTCAAATGGAAGTGGCCACTAAGCTTAGACTGTCACAGAGTGTCATCAACAGGTTGCAACAGAGATACAGAGAGACTGGAAGAGTCACAGAAAGGCAAAGAAGTGGACGTCCTTTGGCTACATCACACACTGATGACTGATTCATTGCAAACAATGCCCTGCAGCATTGGATGATGAATGCAACACAACTCCAAGCATGTTTAAGGGAGATGAGAAGCAACCAAGTATCATGTCAGACCATTTGTAACAATTTACATAGGTGTGGTCTGCATGCTAGATGACCAGAAAGAGTATTTGACCCGTACCTGACCTGGCTGATGCAAAGTGCTCTCCTTGATGTTTTCAGCATTGTTGGCGGCCATAATTTCTGCTCAAAGTGAATCGACTTTCATCAAAGAATAGCCCATGCAAGGCGATGATGCCTGTGGCTGGTGGTGTGTAGTCTAGCATGCTGACCACACCGATATAAACACTTACTAATGATCTGATGTGACACTTGGTTGACTCAATATGACCCTACCAACAAACTTTTTTATTTCTATACAAAGGGCAATATGTATGAACGTTGGCTCTGACAGGTCAGTTCTAAAAAGTTTTAAAGCAGTGTAGAATGTGCTACAATGTATGATCCTGTTCTTCTGCAGGTCATACATACAGACTCATTGTAGTGCCAATACGACAAGTCTAGCTCAGGTAGACCATTTTTAACTTGGTCTGGCTGTTCTAACTGTTCTTCACTAGATTTGGCATCAAAGAATCATAAATGTGTCTAATCCTACAAATGTAGTGCGACACGGCCCCAGAACACCCCATATCTTTGGCACATTAAAAAGTGTCTTTGGCGCATTACGAAGGGACTTATCAGGCCAAAGTTCGGAGCGCCCCTGTACATAGCTTCTTTTTGGCTCAAAGTAAACCAGAAAACTGGTGCAGCCTCTTTCATACAAGTCACCCAAAATGTTTTGGTCAGGATTTATTTAAATAATGAAATACACCACTTCAGTCATCCTTTACACTTATATTTCCAGACATACCCATCCTTCCCAATAAACTCTTCTGTCATGTAGTCATCATCATCATTATCATCACATTCCCTAGCAATTTGTTCACTTTCATCAGTCATAGCTTCTTCATTTTCAGTATCACTTTCTGTCCAACTAAGAATGTCCTCCTCACCACTTTCTGTAACATCACTCTCTAGAGTGGCAATTATTTCTGCATCATTCCTCAGTCTTATCTTCTTTCCCATATTTGTCACTTAAAATAAGAAAAATTAATTATTGCCTTATTACTCTAGCAGTGCTATGGGGTTATAGTGACCATACCGTCCCTTATGGCTATGTGGCTTTAAACTAGAAAGAGTCAAAATAAAAATAACTTGTGCAATATGTCAGTTGAAGATGCCATAATCGTGTGGAACAACATGTGTTGTCAACTACATGTGCAATCTGCATGGGGTCACATTGACCCCAAAGTACCAGACAAGGGTCAACAAAAAACTCCTTTCTGATGGAGTGACTCTTTAAAAGTTTCTCGCAGTGATCCCCTCCCTCAATAAGTTCAATCCCTACAGGGATTTTGTTTACAACGCGTCTTTTACTCCCCGCTTTCGAAGAGCCATACCTTCTTTTATTCTTCCATCTACACACAGCCAATTGAGGGCTTTTCTCTTTGTGGGACCAGATTTACTTTTAATTATATCATTTGCATACTATATAGTGTACTGGGAAACCCCTAAAACATTTTTTGTAGTACAACATGAAAAAAACTTTTTGCTGCCTTTATATTGAGGGTGCGGGGGCTAGCTTTTATGAAGTTCAATGTGCAGTATAAATGACACATTGGGCGATATGCATGAAATTTGGTATTTACACGCCCAATTTTATGCGGATAAAAAGGCATAGAAAGTGCCTGATTTATGAACCTGCTATACAGCGGGTCATAAATCAGGCGCATTCTAGCACTAGGGAGACAGTTCTGGCTCAGGTATACCACTTTGAAAGTGGTATATCTGTTCCAACTATAATGCGCCCAGAAATGCTTCGCTAGCTGCGCTACGATTCTAGTGCGCCCTGCCTCCCGCATGCCCGTGAAGACCGGGTGTATTACAAAGTGCCACAGGCGCACTGTAATGCGCCCCAGAGTGGCGTGCGAGAGATTTGAAAATGTATGAACGGGGTTGCGCTTGATATTGGGCTGTAAAGACGCCAGATATCTGGTGCAGCTCCGTTTATACATGTCGCCCATTGTCTTTAATCTGTAGGTTGTTGCAATTTGAGCAGTTCCACAGTTTTACAGTTTTTTACTACTTTTAAAAAATAAAAATCTAAGTTCTCAAATGGGCAGTTATGGAGCAGACTCATTAACCCACTCCATACTCCCTTATCGACATCATGGCAAAAACTGTACATCATATGTGGAGTCTGGTGAATCAATCATATTGTGAACTTTTATTGAGCCCATAGTGCAACAAAAATGGTATTTCCGAAAAGTAAATACACGTCTTACATTTTTGTAAATATTGCATTTTATCTTTTCATGAGACAACACTGAATATATGACACATCAATACAATGTAAATAGTCAGTATACAGCTTGTATAACAATGTAAAATTGGTGTGCCCTCAAAATAACTCAGCACACCGCCATCAATGTCTAAACTGCTTGCAACAAGAATGAGTACAACCCTAAGTGAAAATGGAAAAATTGTGCATAATTTGCCATTTTTCCTTCACTGTGTCATGATGTGACTTGCTAGTGTTAGAAGGTCACAAAACAACAAAATCCAAAGTTATACCAGGGCTGGACAAAAAGGTACAAAAGCTAGTGACTTACAAAAAGTTAAAGCAAAAAAGACACCATATAAATCTCTTAGCAACTAGATATCTAAAAACATACTTTTATTAGGATATTGAATAAAAAACTACACTAACCCTGTTACAACCCTCACAAAACTAAAGAAACCCTACCCTAACCAAAACAAGATGTAGGGTACTCGCCCCAACAAGGGCGCCCCTACCCGGAACCTGTCCCTTACTGACAGTCCCTACTAGTACCCCCATTCTATATCTTAATAGTGAAAGCACTTATGCGATGGAAGCCATAACCAGAATAGGGTAGCTCCTGCCAATGCAAGTATGAGAGATATCATACAAAAGCCACCAAGATCTATGCTTTAATAAAAGGTATCCAAAATCGCCTATTTAAACACAGAAGACGGGATATAGATACACCATCTCAGGACTGATTACTGATACAGTACCCCAGCCAAGAAGAACTAAATAGGATGGCTCTCATAACACAAGCATAGAAAAAAGTGTGCAAACACGTTCCCGCTGGAATGCAATGGACTAATAAACACCCAGAAAATGTATACTATGGTATAAAATTTCCTAAAATACCAAAAAAAGAAAGGGCGACCATAGGTATACAGCCCCCCCCTATATATTGCAAAATCCCCCAGACCAACCTTTTCCCCCCTAAAAATAAAAGGGGGTTCATCGGGTCAATGGTTATACAATATAGACCCAAAATTAAGTTTTCACATAAGGGAATCCCCCCATTCAAATGATCCAAAATATAGTATTACATAAGAAATCCAGACCTCCAAGAAAAAAAGGGAAAATGATACTCGCGTGTTTGTTCAAGGACGATAGTTAGGGCCCCAGTCAATGAGTTAAGAGGGTAGTTTAAAAGGTCTAGGGGTGAATGAGGGCCGTTTTAAATTTGGTGTTTTTTTCTTATCCTTCATATTGGTACTGAAGTTTAACAGGCACCTCATGCAAAAAAATGGGTGGATTTTAAAGAAAGGGTTATTGCTTAAATAAAAATTGCCCCAGGCTTAAGAAAATTGTCAATCCTTAAAAATGTGCTTTGATGGGTTTTCAAGCTTACAACGGTTTAACAAAATAGATTTCACTCAGAATAGGTCTTACCATGGTCGATTAAAGGAGTTGAGTGCATGTGCTCAGCATCATATCTAGAGATTGCCTTTTTAAACATAAACATATGAGTGCTGCCAGTTGCAGAACTTAAAGGGGTGGAGGGGCAGCCTGTCAGTGCTCAGACCATATGCCACACACTGTGTCAAATTATTCTGCATGACTGTCGTTTCAGAAGGAAGTCTCTTCTAAAGAAGATGCATCAGAAAGCCCGCAAACAGTTTGCTGAAGACAAGCAGACTAAGGACATGAATTAATGGAACCGTCCTGTGCACTGATGAGACCAGGATAAATTTATTTGTTTCAGAGGATGTCAAGCGTGTGTGGGAGCAACCAGGTGTGGAGTACAAAGACAGGTATGCCTTGCCTACAGTCAAGCATGGTGGTGGAGTGTCATGGTTTGGGGCTGTATTAGTGCTGCTGGCTACAGTTCATTGAAGGAACCATAAATGCAGACTTGTACTGTGACATACTGAAGCAGAGCATGAGCCCCTACCTTTAGAAACTGGGATGCAGGGTAATTTTGCAGCATGATGACCCCAAAAACACTTCCAAGATGACCACTGTCTTGCAAAAGAAAATAAGGTTACTGGTGCTTGACTGGCCCAGCACATCTCTAGAACTAAACCCTATTGAGCATTTGTGGAACATCCACAAATGGAAAGTGGAGGAGCAGAGGTCTCTAACATCCATCAGCTCCATGATGTCATCATGGAGGAGTGGAAGATGATTCCAGTGGCAACCTGTGAAGCTCTAGTGAACTACATGCTCACAAGAGTTAAGGCAGTGCTGGAAAATAATGGTGGCCACACAAAACGATGGGAGCTTGAACTGAAACTCCAACACAGATGTGAACCAAGCCTAATGCAGACCCTTCTTCCAAGGCTGCCATCAGAAATTTCAGGGCCCCAAATAGCTGAAGCATGAGTGGGGACCCACATGACTTCAGTTAAGCCCTACATGGCAGAGGTCTTAAGCTTGGTGTGAGGAGAAGAACTTGAGTGGGAACCCACATGACTGGGGTCCGGAGGGAGCCTTCAGTGGGGCCCGACACATATCAGGAGTTGGGCACTATATTTAGAGATGGGCGTATTTCTCAAAAATTCGGTTCGCCGACTTCGCCGAATTTTCAGACAATATTTGTTTCGGTCCAAATTACTTCGGGATGAATCGTGTTAAAAAACAGCTATTTCCAGGCTGCAGAGAGCCTGTAGGGTGCTGTAGAACATTGTGCCATGCTTAAATATGCAGAGGGAGCTTGGTTTGGTCTTCATACAATGCTGGATTTTAGTATGACACGCACAGGACTGCCGCCGCTCTTAGAATCGCTTCACTCGAAAATTCCCTTGGCACTTACAGGGGCAAAACTGAAGCAGGAATGCAGCCTGATAAAGTCATTGCAGCGCCAGCTGGAAAAAAACAAGCTGAGGGCTAAAATCCTACGATAGCGTCAAAGAACACAGTAGTAGGTTACCGGAGCCACCACAGATCACAGCACAGTAAGGGGACGATGGCAATAGCCACACCAGGGAGCGGAATCTAAGTAGGTCGCGGTTTCCACCAGAGCCCGCCGCAAAGCGGGATGGACTTGCTGCGGCGGGATTCTACCATGTCGTTACCCCTGACGTGACTTGCTTGCGGTGGCAGCCGAGGTACAAAATCGTAAGGCAAACTCGGAGTCGGGGACAAGCGTAAGGTCAGGACAGCCGGCAAGGATCGTGGTCAAGGGACAGAGGCAAAAGGTACGGTACACTGATATGACAGACGAGGCTCAAGGAGGAGGCAGAGGCGTTTTTTCCGGTCTGTAATTTGGACATACGATTCTCATTCTTCATACTGAAGAAGCTCATCCCAAGCCAGCTTTACAGCATTTGCTTGTAGTTCAGTATTCTAGTTTTGTACTAAATTCCATCACCAATGGCACCGAATGAAAAAATAAGCACCTAAAACATTCCCTGTATTTAGCGTCTCCTTCAATTCCATACGCTGCATTTCAACAAATTGGTGTAACGCAGAAACTGGATTCAAACTACTACGTTTATACTTCATAATAAACTGTGTTGGAACTTTTTTTAGGTATTAATGAAGAAGCTGATGGAGGTAGAATTGCCTTGGCCAAAAATGGTTATGGAACGTTAACAAACTGACTACGGAGGATTTCTCTATAGTATTTGAGTTTGTCCTCCCTCTCAGCAGCTGGAAAAAAGGCTCCCATTTCGGACCGGTAGCGAGGGTCCAAGAAGGTGGAGAGCCAGAAGTCATCCCTCTGCCGGATGGTGACTATTCGGCTGTCACTAGCCAGGCAAATCAGCATGCTGCGGGCCATGTGCACAAGTGATTCTGAGGGACTTCCTGCCTCCATCACCACTGTATACTGCCACGGTGTTTGGGGGTGCTTAGGGGACAGTGGCACAATGACAGAGTGTGGAGGGCACGGCAGCAGCCACAGGAGCAGCATGAGGTCAGAGAGTGGCAATGACACAGTGTGGAGGTGACGGCACCAACAGCAGCAGCATGAGGTCAGATGACACAATGTGGAGGTGGCTGCAACATCAGGAGTCCACATAGTGTCACAATGACAGAATGTGGAGGTCACGGCAGCAGCCACAGCAGCAGCATGTGGTCAGACAGTAGCACAATGACATTCTGGAGGTGGCAAAAACAGGAGTAGGCCACAGAGTGGCACAATGACAGAGTGTGGAGGTCACGGCAGCAGCCACAGCAGCAGCATGAGTTCAGACAGTGGCATAATGACACAGTGTGGAGATGACGTTATCAACAGCAGCAGCATGAGGTCAGAGAGTGGCACAATGACAGAGTGTGGAGGTGGCACAAACAGCAGAAGGCCACAGAGTGGCACAATGACAGAGTCTGGAGGTCACGGCAGGAGCAACAGCCGCAGCATGAGGTCAGAGAGTGGCACAATTACATTCTGGAGGTGGCAAAAACAGGAGTAGGCCACAGAGTGGCACAATGACAGAGTGTGGAGGTCACAGCAGGAGCAATAGCAGCAGCATGAGGTCACAGAGTGGCACAATGACAGAGTGTGGAGGTCACGGCAGAAGCCGCAGCAGCAGCATGAGGTCAGACAGTGGCTCATTGTCAGTGTGTGGAGGTCACGGCAGCAGCCACAGCAACAGCATGAGGTCAGAGAGTGGCACAATGACATTCTGGAGGTGGCAAAAACAGGAGTAGGCCACAGAGTGGCACAATGACAGAGTGTGGAGGTCATGGCAGGAGCAACAGCAGCAGCATGAGGTCAGAGAGTGGCACAATGACAGAGTGTGGAGGCCACGGCATCAGCCACAGCAGCAGCAAGAGGTCAGACAGTGGCACAATGACACAATGTGGAGATGATGTCATCAACAGCAGCAGCATGAGGTCAGAGAGTGGCACAATGACAGAGTGTGGAGGTGGCAAAAACAGGAATAGGTCACAGAGTGGCACAATGACAGAGAGTGGAGGTGACGGCAGGAGCAACAGCATGAGTTCAGAGAGTGGCACAATGACACGGTGTGGAGGTGACCACAGCAGCAACAAAGCATGCATGTGAGGTCAGAGGAGTGGTACAGATGACACGTGTGGAGGTGGGTGGCAATACCAGTCCCTGGTAAAGATGTGGTAGGCAGATGGAGAAACTGGCAGCAGATGTGTGGCATCAGGCGGGTGGTGGCATCAGATAGTGGCTGAGGCAGGGTAGTTTGAATCCAGACTCATTTCTCAAAGTTTGAGTGAGGCGTCATGGCTGATGTAATCTGACGCCTAAGGTATTGGTGTGTGGAAATCCTGGCCGATCCACGCTTGATTCATCTTGACAAAGGTCAGTCGTTCCACATTTCCCGTGGACAAGCGGGTTCTCCTTGGGGTAACGATAGCCCCCGACGCACTGAAAACCTGCTCTGATATAACACTTCTGGCCGGGCAGGACAGCTTCTCCACTACAAACTCGGCAAGTTGCGGCCACACATCCAGTTTGGCTGCCCAGTAGTCAAGCGGATCTTCTAACTGGGGGGGCAGAGTGCCTCTGGAAGAGGAGATGATGGCAAAGAGAAACAGTTCCCTTTTTCAGAGGTGGTGGAGCCTTGACTGGCTGTTGCTGTGGCGACGGCAGGATGGACCACCACATCTGAGCCACGTTTCTCCCAGGCCACCAGATGGTGACGCTGCATGTGTTGACGCAGGGCCATGGTGCCAACGTTAGCTCCCTGGCCACGCTTCACTTTCTGCCCACAGATTCTACATATACCCATATTCGGCTCCTCTGGTGTCTTAGCAAAGAACTGCCACACCGCGGAGTAGCTGATTTTACCACCAATGCTCCGCACTGAGTGACTACTACCGCCGCTGCCTCACTGAGCCCCTGTGCCGCTACTTTCTTGGACCTGTGAAGCGGATTTTCTACCCCGTGGCCAGTTGGCTCCCGACCTCGCACTGCTGCTACCCTGTTGACTCACAGCCACACTACCCACTTGCTGGCTGCGCCGCTGTCTGAGGCGGAAGCTGACACCCTCTTCTCTTGGCGATGATGAAGCCCTTGCTTCACCCGGTTCCCAAGTGCGGTCATCATCGATTGTTTGATCTTCACTGCTGTCCACCTCAACGGTCTTGGTATGCAGAGGCTAACCCTTCACAACATGACCTTCCATGCCACTCTCCACATCTATACTTTGCCGCCTACTGCAAGAAGCAGGGGATATTGGCCCCATTTCTTCGCTGCCAAGTAGCTGCTAACCGTCCTCCTCAAATTGTTCATCCTCGCTGTATAATGGCGCTGAGCCCAAACCACATAGTAGATCTCTGGCTGAGGGAACCGGATGGGACAGAGGTGGGTTGAGGAGAGGTGAGGGCTGCTAACCAACTCCCGGGCCATGCCAACTAAGGGTTGGGTCTGACGTTCCCACTGACTCTTGGCCGGGGTTGTCAGATGTCTTCTGGGAGGAAGTGGATGACCTAGTCAACCAATCAAGAACCCGTGGGTTGCTGATCAACACACAGCCGCTAGATGACACCGGCAGTTCTGGCCTCACCGAGTGACCCCTGCTACAATGTCCCCTTAATGTGCTGCGACCTGTGCCTGCTCCAGGAATGTTTGTGCCACTGCCACTCATGTGAAGAGCCTGCCACCTCTCTGTCTGACATACTGTTTGTTCAACAATGTACAGACACTGTTTAATGAAGATATCTGTATATGATCAATACACACCCTGTATTTGACTCCAAATGAACCCACTAACAAGCTTGGGTAACCCTTGGATATAAATTGCGCTCCACAAATGGAAAGGAAAAATTTACTTGTATGTGCCGTTTAAAAACTCTGTGTATTTTACTGAATAGAAAAGCGCAAACAGGCTTAATTAACCTTCAGATATGAATTATGCTACAGGCAAAATTTCTTCTTTGGCGTTGAAAAACACAGTTTCTTTTACTGACCACAACAGCAGAAAAACACTTAATTAACCCTTGGATCTAAATTGCGCAAAAGAAATGAGCTGCCAAAAATTACCAGCTATGTAGCGTGTTAAAACGACATGTATTTTACTAACCACAACAGCAGAAAAACACTTAATTAACCTTTGGATATGAATTATGCTACAGGCAAAATTTCTTCTTTGGCGTTTAAAAAAAACCCTTTCTTTTACTGACTACAATAGCACAAAGACGTTTAAGTAGCCCTTGGATATAAATTGCGCAAAAGAAATGAGCAGCCAAAAATTAACTGGTATTTGGATTGTAAAAACGCTGTTTCTTTAACTGAATACAACAGCAACAACAGGCTTAGGTAACCCTTGGATACTGAGATAGCATTAAAATGTATATGTAGCTGAATTGGACGCACACTGGACTTCAATTCCAATACTCCACAAAATCAAAATTAGAACGTAAGAGAAGCAGTCTCTGAGAAAAGCTGTGACACCCACCCAAAAATCGCTGTATAAAAGTCTTTCTTTTGTGTGAGATCTCTAATACTGGAGCTGCAGCAGCTACAACACGGCACAGAGAGAGAAATGTGAACTGCCCGCGTCGCGTCCGGATTTTTCTAGTGCAGTGACGTCACAGAATCCCGCCAGTCTCTGATTGGCTTCATCTCTGCACATGTCATTTAGGCTACTCCTTTCTTCCTCCCAGAGTTCTTTGCTCCATGTAACTCGATGTGCTTGCAGCCATTTTATCAATTAAAAACACGCTTCGTTCCCGCGAATCACCTCAAACTTCGACTTTGTTCAGAATCGAAGTTTTCCTGAAATTCTAAACGACTTCCACTTCATTAGAATCGATTCGCCCATCTCTAATCACAATATGTGTCTGTGAGGAAGGGTCAGGGGGAGCACACTCCAATTCACAGGTACGCTCAATACATTAACATAGCTAGAGTCTAACACACTTACTTGTCCTGCACAGCCTATGACTGGAGCCTGGCCTTCCTCTCTCTCTGCCTGCGGGTGTGAGGCCTGACAATTTGAATCAGAGAGAGAGGAGGGCCTGGCTCCAGTCATAAACTGTGCAGAGGGCCCCCTTGTTTCATGTTTTTCACTGGGCCCCGTATGGCAGTACCCTCTGTACTGCCTTTATGGCGGCCCTGACTTCTTCTAAAGGCTCTGCTATAATAATTGTATAAGTATGACAGAAATGTATAATGTTTCATAGTATAAGATCAAGCCTTACCTTTAGTATGGCCATATTTAAAGCACTCTATTAAATTAATTGTATATGGTTTGTACTTATGGAATCCAGTATAGCCTGTACCTTATGAAGGGGATTTTTCCAATCCAGGCTGAAAATAACCATGTCCTCGGGAAAGCAGATGTATAGTCATGATGTAATTATTTATCATACCATATTATGTACTGGGAAACCCCAAAAAACTGTTGTCTGGAGGAACATGAAAAACCTCATTTTTTCTGCATTTTTTGGGGCCAGGGCGGTACGTAGTTTTTAAAGAGTTCACTGTGCAGTTTAAATGATACGTTATCTTTATTCTGCAGGTCTGTACAATTTCGGCTTTACCAAATCTTTTCAGTTTTCATTATGTTTTGCTGCTTTTAAAAAATCTAAACTTCACTTTTAAAATATAAATTATTTTTAAAATTTGCATTGCACCATTTTCTTAGACTTTCTGTCCTTTGTCAAGCTTGACAAAGGGGGAGGTCCCCGAAACGTCGGGCAGGCGCAAGCCTTCCGTTCCTGTCTGAAAGAGTACGAGTGTAGCCCCTGGAGAGATCTGATGATCCATGAGGAGGATTAGCGGCATTGTTGAAGCACTCGGAGCGTGTTCTACATTGAGCAGCATACCGTGAGTCTAACCATAATACCCACCCGTATGAGTTAAGAAGTGTTTGCTCTAAGGGATCACAAGTAGGGTGGGCAACTGACTTTATGATTCGGTAATGCGCTATATGCTGTGATACTTGCTTCTGCAACAGTGTTAAAATGTATGTCTTTCATCTATTTTGGATACACAATGTATGAAGATACAACACAGTAAAACAATTGTTTGCAATATCAAGCATATGTTACTATCCTGATTTACTCCGCCATTGTTGTACTGAGGATTGGACATCCCTCTCAGGATAATACGTCTATTATAGACATTTGGAGATAGCTGGTCAATCTATTTACAAGTATTGTTATATACCTGGCAGTACCCAAGTTCCCAATCAGCCTATCTACCCTGGGCATGAGGTAACTGTCAAATTTGAAACCTCATTCAGCTTTCTGAACCCTCAGAAACCTCAGAGTATCATTGGGTTTCTGGACTAGGACAACGGGTTTTCCCATTCTGCAAGTTACTATTAACATATGAGGTAATTAATGATTCCCTATTTATCCAGGGTTCTTAAATTTGCCATTTTTCTAAGAATTAGCCTTTTTCCCAGGATTGAAGTCATCAATGAGCAAAACCATAGCAATATTGTATTACATTTGTGCCAGTTTTTTTTTACAGTTTTGTTTTATTTTTAGTTGTTTCGTATGCTTCTCTGGTTATGTTAAAGTGATTGTCCAGCGCTCCCCCAAAAATTTTTTAAAAATCCCTCCATTTTTAATCTACAGTGATCCAGTGTTAAAGGGGTTTTGCCACCATGTAATGTTGACGTGGGAACCTCCAAAATGGGTATTTAATCACTTTTCTAAATATATGTTAATAAAAAAAAGTGAAAACTCTGAGAGCTACAGCATTTCTCAATCCCCCTTAGTTACCTCAAAGCTTTCCCTAGTCATGACCCAGGAGCTGACAGGCCACGCTTGCGTGAAACACTTCTTATCTGATGACCGGCAAAATGAATGAGCTTTTAAGGCACCGGGTAGACAGTGCAGTCTGAGGCTGTCTTGCAGTATTGAGAATCCACTGTTGTACTGTTTATTATTTCACTTAAGTTTTGAGACGCTCCCTTGGATTTCTCACTCCTCACTCACCCCCTCCCTCTCTCCCCTGCAGCTTCATGACTCAGCATGATTGTATATATCCTGCTCCCGTGCTGACAGGAGGTAGGTAACTGGCGTCTTGGCAAATCCCCTCTAAAGCTCTGGTGGTCACGCCAGTGTTTTTTCACATCCGGTCACTACATGTTTGCCTCAATCACTGGCCAAACTAATCACATGCCATTTCACATGACATAATCGCCCATGCGCCATTCACATCATGCCAAATGAATGGTCATTTGCCGACCACAAACACCAGAGCCACTGCTGTAGCTTCTATGCTGGATCGATGATGGGTTACAATAGTATTTTTTTTTCTGAATTTTTCATAATTGGGGGTATTTTTAAATTTTGGTGCAGCTGTGACACCTATAGACCAATTCACAGAGTCAAATATCTGTAGAAGCTAGAAGCAATTCCCTAATGAAAACCATAAGATTTAGCACAAAGGCAGTACCATGACAATCTTTTTAACTTTCTTTAAAATCTGTTTTATGATTTTGTTGAACCACTCAACCAACCTATCTGATTTTAAATGGCTTGTATAGGTGTTTCTTTCACATAAATGATGTGCCTTGGTCAGTAAGGATTTGTTTGCGATCCCCATTACAGAAAACAGTTTGTACAATTGCCATGTAATATTTTTAGAGGCAGTGTTCCTTAAAGGTATATAGCTTCAGGCTACCAACCAGCTGACTTTACAATGGGGATCCACAAAAGCCACACCGATTCTTTCAAATGGGACAATTATGGGCTTTGGTATCAACAAGCTGTGAAAATGAGATATTGGTACAATTATCTGACATGTGGGGTGTGACCTGACAGGTTTGTTCATGCTGTAACTATAATTATGGACCTTCTGGGCACAAACAGCAGCTGTAACGCCCAGACAAGCAAGAATCTCGGCTTTCAGCTTTGCAGGAATGTTCACCCATCCAGAGGCTAGAAGTTTACCACATTATGAGCTATGACTCTATGCCATCATTAGGTATAACCTTTTATAAGGCACATCCCACATCCCTCTTTGCATTTAAGGTCTTGGGAGACCTTTCCTCCACTATTTCTGTATGAGCCTTATGACTCTTACTGCAGCAAATGGTTTCATAAGCAAATAGTTGCTTTCATGTTGTTGAGCATTACCCTGTTTTCCACATAGATTGCATGTTGCTTAATTAGCTCCTTTACAGCATTTGACTAGCTTTGCAGTACAGTGCAGAAAAAATCCCAGAAAAAGAACTAAGGACCTTACTCTAAAATATAACCTTTATTCTTATTATACTAAAAAGCTTGTGTAGTACAGTGCAGAAGACATAGTTTCGACATGTATGAACGGAGCTGCGTCAGATATCTGCCGTCTTTTCAGCCTGATATCAGGCGCAGCCCATTCATACTAGTTTAAATATCCCGCACGACATTCTTGGGCGCATTACATATCGCATGCAGCGCTTTGTAATGCGCACGATCTCGGGGAGACATGTGGGAGGCGGGGCGCACTAGAACCGTAGCAACACTACATTTTTATAGTTCCGCTACGGCTTTTCTAGGCGCATTACAGCTGGAACAGGTAAACCACTTTCAAAGTGGTGTACCTGATCCATAAATGTTGTACAAGCGCTAGAAAGCACCTGATTTATGACCCGCTATAGAGCGGGTTCATAAATCAGGCGTATTCTATGCCATTAATATGTGCATTAAATTTAGCGTTAACACGCCAAATTTCCTGCATTTCGTCCTACACCTCTAAAACATTTTTTTTTTTTTGTGAAGCAGTTGCCCGTAGTAGCGGTAGCCAAAGATTTCTCCCCTAATGACAAGGATATGTGGTGTAGTTGTCAAAAAAAACTGCACATATTTCATGGGCTTCAACCCTTCCTGAGAACCAAATCTACAGTTATTTCTAACAGCCATAATCTTTTTATTTTTGGTCAAACCAGTGAAAGGGCTTGTTTCTTGAGGGATGAAGTGTAGTTTTTAGTGGTACTCTATTGGGAATACTTGCAACTTTTTAATTATTTTGTATTCCATTTTATTTGGAAAAGAAGGTAACTGAAAAAAAAAATTAGCATTGTTTTTTTTTTTATAATTTGTTGGCAGATTTTGTGGCAACAAAAAAGAATTAAAAAAAGCAATGCTCTCTTCTCTGAGACTTAATTTGGCCAATCTAATGGTTACTGAGCCCCATTTTGGCTATAATGTTCTCACCTAGTCACCCAATCACTTACCTTTGTAGCAATGTGCCTTTAGCCAATGATTTAGCAATAGTATGAAGGTATTACTCAATTACTGTTACAGTGTTTTGGTCCTCTTATTTACCTCTCCCCTGCTGGCAGAATATCATTTGATCCTGGTGGACTGTTTAAGTCTTCATTGGTTCCTAGGTTATTCTGTCTCCATTGCTCAGCCACACCCTACTGCACCAGCAAAACAAAGGTTAAAGGGGTTTTATCAATTCATTAAATGGTCTTCAGATTAAAGGGACAGTGAAAACAAGCAACTTTGCAATTGGATGTTATTAGCAAAGCTGTCTTGTATTCACAGTATTCCTTATCTTGTGTTTTTGTTTACACTGATATCCAGTCCTGGTCGAATCCCTCTGGATCCCTCCTCCTTGCATTTCACTAGCTGAGAGCTCATTTACATTCTGTACAGCCCCCAGTCGAATTCACGGAGCTGTGTCTCTCACTCAGAGTAAGGGACCGTCACATTTTCATTTTATACAGGCAGAAGAAACAGAATTACACTGAAGGGCTTACACAATCAGGAAATAGCACAATTTGTGTCGATCCCTGCCTGACTCAGAGTTAGGGGCCGTAGCATTTTCTCTCTCCACACCCAGCAGAAACAGACTGCAACAGATTCTACAATGAGAAAACATAACAGTTTTGTCCCGGTGCCTAACTCTCCTGCATAGAAGCGAGATCTGTGCCGTTCATAGAGCATCTCCAGCTGTGAGAGGAGAAGAGTTCAGTTGCTCAGTCTAGATTGAATGCAGCCTGTGGTATGTATAGAGCTCTTACAAAATAAGACTGCATAGGGAAAGACACAGTGATATGTGGACTCAGAGAGGGGAGGGCGGGGGGAGTCTCGGGAGCCAGCATGCACAGTGAACAGGGGGATGATGTCACCCAGCTGGGAGGGGAAGAAACGCCCCTGCATTTCCAGAGTTGAGAAGCCGAGAGCAGTGTGAATCAGCTGAACTAAGGAAGCGATACATCATCTTTAACTGTTCCTGATTCTGATCTAGTATGCAGCTATTTCTAATGGGCTTGTCAAGGTCTGCAGTATAAAACCCAGCTAGTTCTCTTATTCATTGCCTGACAGACAATGTACATTTCTTGGTGCAATATGTGATACCGACTTCCTCCAGCCCTCTGCCATTGTGGGTTCACCTGTCATGAGCAGGGTAATATGAGCCACTCAATGCTTCTCACTGCTACAGATAACTGCAGTTAGTACAAGTCATTTACTCTCCTAAGAGCACAGTGACATGGGCGTTGCTAGGATCCTAATACATAAATGCATGGAGCAAATATACCATACATATGATTGCTACTAAAGAAAATCCTACAATACCAGTAACCAATAAAGTAACTACTTAAGGACCAAATAATACTGCCAGACCATGACCAAATGTGACCACCAGATGTTGTACACAGCCGATCTGCAGACATATATTACCGCCATACAGCGACCATACAGTTGTACTGTAGATACTAGTACACAGGCTCTGCAAACATATAAGTGATTACATTGCAGTTACATCCAGTGACTCACAGGTGATGTCTCCTCTCTTTTCTTTTCCTTCTCCATCCATCCTAGACACCATGATGACTTCTCCCAGCAATGACTCGCATCTGCAGAATTTACCACACAAACATTTTAGAATCCTCACTTTTGCAGCACCTATTTACCTACAGACCTACTAAGTGGGGAGGAGTGGTTTATACATCTTCCTACTTAATATGGGTTTATACAGGAAATCATGGTGACGCCCTATACTCACAGCAACCCGCTTTCCTAGGATGCTTGCTTTGGTGGATTGCGAATCACCCATCTGTCATGGGGGCTGGTGCGGGTGCCCCGGTGCCCCGCGGCCGCCCCCTGCCCGCAGGGGGTCCGACGCGGGTGCCGCAGCTCCCCGCGTCCATGCCCCCGCTGCTCAGTCCCTGGCGCCAGTTCTCTTACCCGTCCACGCTCCTGTGAACGCCGCTCCTGCCTGTCCGGCCACCGCGCGCGTACCCGCTGCTTAGGGCGCGCGCGCGACGGCTGGTCTGGATTTAAAGGGCCAGCGCACCATTAATTAGTTATTGATGGCCGCTGGTCCTATATAAGGAATACTCCCCCAGCACTCTCTGCCAGTTTGTTGGTGTGCATTAGTGAGTCTAAGAGTGTTGGAAGTCCTGTCTGATTACCCATGTACCAGTCCGTTCCGATACGTTTCCTGCCCTTACCTGTTTACAGCCTGCCCTGACCTTCTGCCCGTCTCTGACCACGAACCTCTGCCGCCTGTCCTGAACTCCTGCCTGTCCCCGACTACGCCTCAGGATTATGATTCTGTACCATGCATTACCCCGGCCGCCATCGCAAGCAAGTCATGTCAGGGGTAGCGACCTGGTAGCCTCACGCCACAGCAAGTCCATCCCGCTATGCACCGAGCTCTGGTGAATACCGGGGGCTACTTAGACTCCGCTCCCTGGCGTGGCTTAACTATCATCGCTCGCGGTGGTCCAGCGAATCCACCGAACCATTACACCATCATTCTTATATGGGCCCCTAAAAGTTAGAAAGGTATATAGACCCCTCAATAGCTAGGTAGGTATACAGATCTCCTTAACAGGCAGGTTTATAAGTATCATTAGTAGGCAAGCAGCTATATATGTACCCTTGATAGATAGATATATAGGCAGCCTCAGTGCGTAGACAGATATGTATGGCCCCATGTAGGTGCACAGGAGCCCCTGTAGGTTAGTATATAGCCAATTTCAGTAGCTAGGAAGGTATATAGGTAGAAAGGTAAATAGGTCACTTCAGTAGCCAGGTATATAGTTAGGTAGGTATTTGTGCTATCCCATAGGTAGGTAAATAAGCCTGCTTACTTACGAAAACCTGCTTACAACCTACTGGAGTACTCCAGTAGCTCTCAAGTGTATACTTGCCCAGAAGACACACATACAGTTAAAAAGGCCGCTAATGCTACGGGCCCCCAGCAGCCAGACTGCAGGTTCGGGGCACTGGCATTTTTACCTGGGGAACAAGGTCGATTTATATATATACTTGAGTTTTGTATTTTTTATCAGTTTTTTCCAGTGTTAGTAAAAGAGGTTCTGACAGACATCTTTCTATTTTTATCTCAGAACAACAAACCCCAAAATAAAACAATAACATTTATTAAATACTATTAAAACCTCACAATAAAATTCCTATCCCTTCAATCGATAATCACATAAATAATCATAATGATACACAAGCCAGCGTAAATAGGTGGTGCCAAATCCAAATCTAATAAAACGTTTTCATATGTATTTCTCACGGCACCGCAGTCTCTCCGTCTCAGTAAACAAATGGGAACAAATGAGAAAAAAAGAGGATCAGATGAATAAGATCAACTAAGGCCCATATTGAGTCATTATCCAGTAGGGTCATCGCCCCTATAAGGGCGGGCCTACTCTTCAGGTGGCTAACCCCAAAGTTACCCTTATACAGTAGTTCCTATTTAGGGCCAAATACGCAGTTCAGCTTACTAGAGATGTAAATAATATCTCCAACATAAAATAAGTCCTCCCAACGCGTTTCCCCTGTCTGATAAGGTTCATCAGGGGAGCAAAAATCCTCATGCCTAAAGACTAATGCTGGTGTGATATGCCATGATGTCTGGGTGCTGTACAAATAACCAAAGAACTGCCCTTACATACACGCTCCAATCCTTAACATACAATATGCCTACTTACACCTGTTTCACAAGGTATCCATAATGCATGCACTGAGCATGCGTCTAATACATACATCACAGTGATAACTCCGTGTATAGTTATCTCCAAAAACGACTGCGCATACGCCCGCAACGAGCATGGACGCAATGACGTCTGCCATCACCTAGACATTCGCACAAAGTGGCACTACTCTAGCTGCATACACTGTGAACATAGATGCCACAAAGCCAATTATCTTCCGCTTAAGCGAATGGTGCATTAAATAGAGTCCCAGTCACTTAATATTCATCTACTCATTCTCCACCCAGGACAATAATAGGACTACATCTGCCCAAAGTCAGGCCACAGCATTATAAACATAATAGGTCCATACCTGTCTGCCCAAATAAAGGCTGAACTGATTATATATTATATATATATATATATATATATATATTATATATATATATATTATATATAGCTACAACAGATCCAGCAAGATACAGGGTGTCACCTATATATGTAGGTAAGTATAAAGAGCCATATTATATATAGAATAATGTGATATTAACTAAAGGGATGATAGACATAGGCCCAAATTCCTACTCATAATGATAAAAGGATAACATACAACTCGGCTAGATATCTCCCTTCTGCTATGCACGAAGCTACATTCTATATCTGAAAACAACAATGAGTGTCACCAGTGGGGCCACCTACAAAAAGCATGCAAATTGTAAAGATTCATTTAATCCATTGGGATTCACAGATCTTAGTCTATGTATCCATTCCGCCTCTTTTCTTAAAATCCTCAGGTCCAGATTACACTTTCGGGGTAATCTCCTCAATTACAAGGAACTTAAGACATGCTGGATCACCACCATGCATATCCCAGACATGTCAGGCTATCTCAGTATACCTTCTATTGCGCACATTGCCCAGGTGGTCACCCAGCTAACGGCGCAATATAGATGACACATACATAGGCATAAATAGACCAATCCCTCAGACTTGCAATTAAAAAAAGTCCCTAAGAAAGTACACCTTGCCCTCTTGATCATGAAATGATTTTGTTTGCTGTATAAATGGACAGGCTACTCAAACTTCACCACATCTAAACACACCCATTGACAGGAAGCCTTTGAAAATACTTTGAAGCAGGAACGGTCCAAGAAAGGTGCTGATGTCACATCCCCCATAGCAATCAGTTTTTATTATAGGAAAGCTGTGCGTGCTGTGGGATATGGCATCATTCCTGCACCCAGTGATGTAAAAAAAAGTATCTCATGACACTTTACCATGGCACCACTATTATATAAAGAGCAATAGGCAGACTTTTTTCTGACCGCTGCTGGATCATCTCAGAGGTCCTAATGAACATTCAACCAATCAATCCATGCAAGTATTCTGACCAGGTGAAAAGGTCTATTTAGCAAATTTATCAAAAAGACCTCTTCTCCTACGAGAAGAGGTAAATACAGTGTACAATAAAGAAGACACCTAGATTCTAGCAACTAGCAGTGATGAGTCATTATGTGCACATAGTTATCACTGTATGTCTCCACATTATTGTACTTGAATGATTACATTTCTGTCAGCAGCACCTCTGTTTACATAGTGACTGAATTAATAGAGGCAGCCAGATCGTTCTCTGCTCCGGTCACGCCCACTACAGGGGAGTGTTTCTGAGTTGAATTTGGCTTCAAAGCACACCCACTAAGTGATGACAAAACGTCCATTGAGGTCTGGGGCGTAACTGCCGGGGTAGCAGACGTAGCAGTTGCCATGGGGTCCGGTGGCTTAGGGGGCCCGCGCTCCGTGGCAGCTGCTATCACGTCTGCCACCCCGGTAATGCCGCTCCTGGGCCCGCGGGCAGTAAACAAAACAGTTCACTGCGGTGGGTGCAGAGCTGCGGGGCACGGCGCATGCTACCTCTTAACGCCAGGGCCCTCCAGCCCGAGCGTTCATAGGCAGCGCTGTCCGGAGTTAGCAGAGCGGCTGCCGGCTCTCTGTGATCATGTGGGCAGCGCAGTGACGTCACATCACTGCGCCACCCGCGCTGAGCAGAGAGCCTGCAGCGCGGCGAATCCGGGGATCGAGGAACGAGGTAAGTGATTTCTTATTTTACCTGCCCTGCCTGCCTATATAAAGCCCCCCTAAGCCTGCCTATATAAAGCTCCTTAAGCCTGCCTATATAAAGCTCCATAAGCCTACCTATATAAATCCCCCCCTAAGCCTGCCTATATAAAGTCCCCTAAGCCTGTCTATATAAACCCCCCTAAGCCTGCCTTTATAAACCCCCCCCAACCCTGCCTATATAAAGCCCCCTAAGCCTGCCTATATACAGCCCCCTAAGCCTGCCTATATAAAGCCCAAGTCTGCCTATATAAAGCCCCCCCTAAGCCTGCCTATATAAAGCCCCCTAAGCCTGCCTATATACAGCCCCCCCCTAAGCCTGCTTATATCAACCCTCCCTAAGCCTGCCTATAAAGCTCCTATAGCCCCCCTAAAGCTTGCCGACCTATCTAGCCCCCCTGAAGTTTGCCTATCTACTTATATGGGGCCCTATAGCTACCTAAATCCTGCCGACCTACCTATATGGCCCCTATAGCCCACCTAACCCCTGTCTACCTGTATGGCTCCCTATAGCTACCTAAACCCTGCCTGCCTATATGAGGACTCTATTGCCTACCTAAACCTGGCCTATCTGAGGCCCCATAAACCCTGCCTGCCTAAATGGACCCCATATAGCCAGGGAGGCAGGGAGGGAGGTACTGGAAAAGTCAGGATTCTAAGATATTTGTGTCTAAATCTCCAGGGACAAGTGGTCGGGAGATGTCATGATGGCGGTCTGGACAAAATGCAGAGCAAAAGGGAAAGTCAACGACTCATCAGAGAAACGTCACCTGTGAGTCACAAGATGTAACTACGCTTTAATCACATAGTCTGTGTACACTGATATCTACCACCATATGGTCACTGTATGGTGGTTACTATTGGTCTTTGTGTACTGATCAGTAATAGTGTAGGGGTATTAGTCACTATTTAGTGGTAATTTGTTGTCTTGTTCTGGCAGTATAATCAGGTTCCTATGTAATAGCGTTATTGGTAATGTTGGTTTTGGTATAGTGGATTTGATTGGTAGCAGTATGATGGTGATATGTATGGTGAGGTATTTACCCCTTGTATCATCTACATTATCTAACAGCATGTCCTGGTAAATGTTCGTGGTCAGGTAGGTGCGCGGGGGTGGAGGGGTTAGATGGCCCCATCCAAAAGTTTGCTTTGGGGCCCTGGCTTCTCTAGTTACGCCCCTGTTTGAGGCCATGTGATCAATGGACGTCACATGGTATACAGGAAGTAGGGGAGTAAAGGGCTCTGTGCCTGGTTTTGCAAGGCAGAACAGGTAAATATTTTTAATGAGTATCAATTACAAAATTCAATATAATTAAGTTGTGAGCTCTATAAGAAATAAAAAGTTTCAGAATACCCCTTTAAACCAAAGTCTAGTGTCTTTTGCTGGCAAGGTCTCCACACGACTGGTTGTCAGTCGGATATTAAAGCGGATTCAGTCTTTAGTATCCACAAAAACTGTAAACCATCCCCCTAGAACCCAATAAAAAATCCGAGCTGTTGTTTACACGGCTCTCATTTTCTGAGGTCAGATTTCAAATCCAACCAAAATAATTAGAACATCTATAATCTGCCAGAAAATGATGGATTATAGTACTGTTCTATGATGGGGGCACCGAAAGCCGTGGCAAATAGCCATGGCAATTAACGTAACAAAAAACTAAAACCGACTGTAAAATACTAGTCGGATTCTAATTAGACTCCAAATGGTATTTAACAGATGGCCGTGTAGACACAGCTTAACAGGTTTTCCACCAGGTATGACCTGTATTTAGCTCCATTCATTTTCCCATCTAATCTTTTCAGTCCCTGCTGAAGCAAAGCCTCCCACAGCATGATGCTGCCACAACCATGCTTCATGGTAGGGATGGTGTATTCAGGGTGATGTGCAGTGTCGACTTTCTTCCACAAAAAGTTACATTTTGGTCTCATCTGACCAGAGCATCTTCTTTCACATAATTGCTGTAAGCCAAACTGGAAGGGGCAATAGAAGAAGGTTGGAAACATTTACATGTTGCAGCATTATGCCCCCCTATTAGTTAGGTAGTTAGGACTATTGCCCCTCATTAAGTAGGTATGTATATACGACACCCTCTAGGTAGGAAATAATATAGACCCCCAGTAAGCCCCATCTACGTAGGTACAGAGGCCCTCGGTAGGTAGATATTTAGCCCTTCAGTGGTAGGTATATAGGACCCATGTAGGTGGTTAGATAGACATATATATATATATATATATATATATTTTATTATATATATTATATATATATATATATATATAATTAGTTACCAACTTTTGAAAATGAAAAAGCAGGAGATTTTAGACGGCGGCGGCAAAATTTTGCATGGACACGCCCATCTTTTCGGTATGCCACGCCCCCTTCACAAAGCCACACCCACTCCACCTAACTGCATAAAGGCTTTGGAAGAAAGCCAGGTAGATGCCCTTATAGCCAGGTAGTAACCCCCCATAAGCAGGTAGTGCCCCTTACGGCAGGTGGATGCCCCCTTGTAGCCGGGTGGTGCCCCCCTTTGTTAGCCAGGAGGTCCCCCCCATTGTTAGCCAGGGTGGTCCCCCCCTTTTTTTGCCATAGTGCCCCCCTTGTTTGCCAGGTAGTGCCCCCTCTGTTGCCAGAAAGGTCGCTCTGTTGCCAGGTAATGCCCCTCTGTTCCCAGGTAGTGCCCCCCATTGTTCCCAGGGTAGTGCCCCCATGGTTAGCCAGGTAGTGCCCCCTTGTTTGCCAGTATTGCCCCCCATTGTTCCCAGGTTTTTTGGGCCCCCCCTCTGTTGGCAGGTAGATGCCCCTCTGTTCCCAGGAAATTTCCCCCTCTTTTGCCAGGTAGGGGCCCCCATTGTTCCGGTAGTCCCCCCCATTTTTTTCCAGGTGGGCCCCCCCCCTCTGTTGCCAAGGGGATGCCCCCCTTGTTGCCGGTAGATTCCCCCTGTTCCCAGGTAGTGCCCCTTGTTGCAGTAGATGTCCCCTCTTTTCCCAGGTAGTCCCCCTCTTTCCCCGGTAGTGCCCCCATTGTTGCGGGTAGGCCCCCTTGTTGCCGGGTGATGTCCCCTCTGTTCCGGTAGATGTCCCTCGTTGCCAGGGGAGCCCCTCTTTTGGGCCAGGAAGAGCCCCCCATTTTGAGGTAGCCCCCCTTTTGTTTGCCGGGTTTTGGTTGCCCCCCCTTGTTCCCAGGAGGCCCCCATTTTGCGGTTTTGGTTTTGCCCCCATTTTTTGCCAGGTAGTGCCCCCTTTGTTGCCAGGTAATGCCCCTTTTTGCCGGTTAATGTCCCCTTTGCCAGGTAGTGCCCCCTTTTTTGCCAGGAAGAGCCCCCATTGTTGCAGGTAGTGCCCCTTTTGCCAGGGCCCCCCCCCCTATAGTTTTAATAAAAAAAAATAATAAAATCCACTTACCTCCCAGGCTCCTGCGCGCTGCAGCTCCCGAACCGATCCCCTCACGGCGCAGGGGGAAGTAAAGGGGCCCCCCCAGCCCGCGCGCCTCTTCCCCCGGCGCTTGACTGTAGTGGGCCCCAAAACCCCGGGGTACATACAGGGGAGGGGGGGGGAGCGATCCCTCCTCCCTCCCCCCCGCAAGGAGACCCGGGGGGGTGAGGGGGCCGCGCGGCCGTTTCCCCCGCCTGTAGGAGGGGCCGGCGGGGGCCCCCCGAAGGGGAAAAAGCCCCGCCCCTGGGCGCTTCCCCCCCCCGGGGGGGGGGGCCCCGGGGAAAAAACAATTTTTAAAATTAAGAAACCCCCCCCGGGCCTTTTACCTTTTTGGCCCCTTTGGCCCAAAAAGGGCCGGGAAAAGGAAATTGGGGGCCCAACTCCCCCGGGAGGGCGGTGGGGGAAAGGGGGGGAAACCCCCCCCCCAAATTTTAAGGGGGGGGAAACCCCCCCCCCCTTAAAAAGGGGGGGGGGTTTTGTTGGAAAAAAATTTTGGGGGGGGGGGGGAAAATAAAAAAAATTTTTAAAATTTTATATAAAATATATATTATATTATATTTATATTATATATATATATATTAATATATATATATTATTATATATTTATTTTATATATATATATATATATTTTCCCCTCAGGTAGATGGGTAGGTAATTAGGCCCTATAAAAAAAAAAGACAACTCCACGACTTGATTCATCCCCCTCCCAAACGATGTTGTCTGGGCTCTCCTAAGCCAGAGGCCAAAGGGCCTAACCCTTGGGCTTTCACAATGAGCCCCCAGTGGGCAGGGGTGGATAACTTCAGCTGTTGCCTGCTTACTCCTATAGACAGTAGGAGTAGCCAGTCGGTGGAGCTCAGTGCTTATCCATAGTTTTCAACTGTATGCTCTTCCTGATGACATGCATATAGTTCAAAAGAAAAGGTGGGTCTGGACCTGCACACAGACGTGTTGCCTGGAACCTGCCGCAGAGGACTTGCCACCCAGGACGGATGGCACCCCCCACCCTTCCTATGAACTGATTGGACAATGTTATACTATGCATGGACAAACCCCTGATTGATAACACCCAGATGACAGATTGGTAATACATTTCTAAAAGAAATAATAACACAGAGATTTAAGGAAATTCCAGAATTTACTAGCATTGTCAAGTTTTCAAGCCTAAATTTTAAAACGATATGCGTAGGGCCACAAGTTTTATTTAAGGTTTTCTAGATTAAGTTTATTGTCTACCATGGGCCCAATCAAGGTAGATAACCAATGTTTGAGATTAGAGTTCCTTGCAGTTCAGGGTGGGGTTTGTGATCAATTGAAAAGTTATGAACTCTTATCACTGCTTAAGGTCACACATCCCACCTGACATTGTCACTAAGCAAAAAAACGTAAAATGTCAAAAAAAAATGCTTTTTTGGCCCCCTTTTAATGGGGGTTCAGATCATGCTTATTTATTTATAAAATTCCCTACAAAAGAAAACATGCTGAAGATTTAAGGGCTGTTAAATATTAAGGAATGTGCACTGAAACGATGACGACAGTGTAAATATGAAAGTAGGTGCCTACAAGACTCATTTCCATCTCTTTTACAGGGCTTCCCCCTCCAATAACATTAATGGCACTATCAGTTAATATGTTATCAAGTTCTTACTGATACACCACTTACCAGCACACCACCACTTTTGTCGGATTCCTTCTAATCAGGGGCAGGGCTTTTGTTTTCTATGAGGGGTTGTTTGGGGGAAACAACTTTAAAAGTTTTGCATTAAAAGTGCAATTGATATATTTGAAAATAAAAAAAATAGGACAACATGTATGAACAGGGCTATGCCAGTTTTCTAGTGTGCTTGCAGTTGTAGCCCTGTTCGATAGATCTATGAACAGTTGCAGTGTTGGACTGGCCCATCAGAGAATCGGAGGATCCCCCAGCGGTCCCCAGATCCAACCAGGGCCACCGTAAAGGCAGTACAGGGGGTACTGCTGTATGGGGCCAAGTGAAAAGGAAGACAGGACAGGGCCCCCAAACCCGCCTCTTTTTTAAAAAAATAGGAGCCAGTGCTGCTCAGGGAGGGAGGGTGGCTTGCTGTTGCTGAGAGGGGGTTTGCGCTGCGTCTCACAGATGCGCTCAATACATCACACTTCATCCCGCGTACTGTGACCCAGAACCGGGCCCTCCCCTCTTGTTTGCGGGCAAAAATATTAAAATAAGTGAGGCCCCGCCTCCATGGGTGGGACTTTACTGGTTAAAAATTTTCCCTCTTGCCAAGGGACGAAGGAGAGGAGGGGGCCCGCTGTTCCGGTCACAGTGCAAGGAGATGTAAGCGGTTTCTATGTGAATGTATTGAGTGCAGGTGTTATGTGGAGCATGGGATCCCTCCTCCCCTCCTAAGCAGGGGATCCCTCCTCCCCTCCAACATTCCTACCTATCTATCTACCTAAAGGGGGCCTAACACCTACCTATCTACCTAAAGGGGTCCACTACCAACCTATCTACCAACGGGGCCCTATCACTTTTTTCCGTTGGGGGCCCACTATCTACCTATCTACCCAAGGGGGCCCACTACCTTCCTATCTACCTAAAAGGGGCCAACTATCTACCTAATGTATTGAGCGCAATGCGGGCTCCCTCCTCCCCTCTGAGCAGCGCCCCCCCAGTTTCCCACTTCTAAGGGGAATTAAAACCCACCCAAGGGGGCCACTACCCTACCTATCTACTTAAAGGGAGCCCACTACCTACCTATCTACCTAAAGGGGGCCTACTATATACCTAAAGGAGGCCCACTATTTACCACCCAAGGGGGGACCACCACCAACCTATCTACCTAGAGGGGGCCCACCACTTAATTATCTACCTAAAGGGTGCACACAACATAGATAAAGGGGACCCCACTACCTACCTATCTACCTACCCAAGGGGGCCAGTACCACCCTTTTGCCAAGAGGGGGCCCCAGTAAAATACCTATCTGCCTAAGGCGGTCCAATACCTACTTACCTGCCTGGGGGTCCCACTACCTACTTATCTGTCTAAGAGGGGGCCACTACTTACTTATCTACCTAAGCAGTCACATTTCCCCTACTTTCTACTAAGGGGGCCCCACAACCTCTTTTACCTGAGGGGCCCCTATCTCCCTATCTCTAAAGGGGGGCCCACTCCCTCCTATCTACCGAAAAAGGGGCCCCACTATTCCCTATGTATTGAGCGCAATGCTGGCTCCCTCCCCCCCCCCTGGCAGCCTCTCCATTCCTTTTATCTAAGGGAACCCATACCTCCCAAAGGGGGCCCCCCCTACCTTTACTTAGGGGGCCCATTTACCTACCTCCAAAGAGGCCTACTATCTACTACTGCCAAAGGGGGATCCAAAACCCTACTTACTCCGGGGGGGCCAAAATTCTTATCTAAGGGGGCACACTCCCTCCCCCATATACCAAAAGGGGCCCCAAACTACCTATCAACTACTAAGAGGGGCCCCAGTATCCTATCTGCCTAGGGGTTTTTTCAATACCTACTTACCGCCTAAGGGGGGCCCCTCCCAATTATCTACCTAAGGGGCACTCCCTCTTTCTGGCTATGGGGGCCAAAAACCCTACCTTTCCCGCCCCCGGGGGGAAAACACTACAATATGGGGTGGTTATATACCCATTTTCCCGGGGTCTACCCAACTACCGGGGCCCCAAGGGGGGAATTTTTCCATTTGGGGTATATGGGTGGGCCAGTTTGGGGGGATGATAAAAAAAAGGGGGAGTTCCCCGGGGCTTTTTTTTGAAAACTGCGGGCAAAAAGGGGCGCGAGAAGTCATTTTGGGTCGGAAAATTTGGGGGAAGAAAAGGGAACTGGGAAATTGTCAGAGAATTTGTGCTGTGGCCATAAATGTAACGGGCTGTTTTTACATTGATCTACCACTATTGGTCACTATATGGGGGCAAAAATTGGTCTTATTTAAAATTAAATTATATCAGCAACAGGTGGTGGGATTATTCAGTACTTTATGGTGGAGTATGTGGTATGGTGTGCAGTGTTATTTGGTTTTTGGGGCTTTTTTGCTATTTGGTTATATTAGTCTTGACATGCTACCTTGGTCAGTAACATGATAATGGTGATGATGTGGCTGTATTTTTTGGTCTTTGTATACATACTTACCCACACAATATAGATAAACTGTATATTGTAAGATCAAACAGGAACTCATCCAAAAACAATGGCACAATTAAATTTTTTTCTGCCGTTGAATGACGAGGGTTGCTGGGTGTGGTTGGTGAGGGATAAGGGGTGGGTTTGGTAGGGGGGCAATGGGGTTGGTGAGGGTGGGATTAGCAGGGGTGGAGTTGGCAGGGGGCCCAGCTTCGCTTAGGGGCCCCCAAAATTTTTGATGGCGGCCCTGTAGTGGGGTTTGGATTTTCAGTATTGTGGGGGGATTGTGGCCCCTGGTGTTGCAGTTTTTCGTCTTTATGGGTGGTGATATGTGGTCATAGCATTGGGTTTATTGTTCTATGGGGGGTGATATGGGTCATGGGGGTGGATTTTCAGTCATAGGGGTGATATTTTTCATGGTGTTTGTTATTAATCGAACTATTTGGTGGGGTAGGGGTTAGTTTTGAGGTATTATTCAGTCACTTTGTGGGGGTGTATTTGGTCATGGTGTTTTTTGGGGGGACTGTGGTCATAGGTGGAGGTATTATTCAGCATTGGGTGGTGTTGTGGTTTTCAGGGTGTTGAGTTTCTTCATTTCATTGTGGTGGTGTATTTGGTCAAGGGTTTTATGGTATTATTCAAGATACATGGTGGGGATATGGGGTTATATTTAAAGGAGGGGCAATTGATTAAAACGAAGGGGAAATTCGTTTAAAATTTCAGGAAAATTTCGGTTCTGACGGTCGAAGTTTGGGATACTTGGGAATAATGTGTTTTGATTGATAAAATGGCTGCAACATGGGTTAATGGGGGAAAGCACTTTGGGAAAAGAAGGGCAAGCCCATGACATTGGAAGATGAACCAAACAGAGACCCGGGGGGTTCTTGACGTCACGCATATATAAGTCCGGGGGGCACGCTGGGGTTTACACTCCCCTCATGTTGATCGGGAAAAGGGGCTGCCGGGTGTTTTTGGGAAACTCTTCTGAAGAATGTTTTTAACGGTTTTTTTTGGGGTGTCTAGTTTTTCCGGAATGCTTCTCTTAAGTTTTATTTCGATTTTTTGGGGGATTGGATCTGAATCAGTGTCGTCCCCGCGCTGATATAATTTTTAATGAATCTGCTCACAGACATTAATATCCAAGGGGGATTAAGCCGTTCTGGTATTTATTAAGAAACAGGTTTTTTCAAAACAAATACCATTCTTTTTGGCTGCTCAATTTTTTTTGCGCAATTTAACCGGGGGTTTTTTTAAAGGTTTTCTGCTGCTGTGGTACCCCAAAACCGTCTTTTTTACCGCAAAAAAATTACATTTTTCCATAATTTTCCCCGCAAGGTTAATTCATTTTTTCTTTGTTGGAGGTAGAAAAAACGAAAAGGGAACCCGCTACAAAGCTAGTTTGTGAATGCCAATTTTTTTGGCAATTTTTCTTCCGGGGTTTTTTGCGTTGTTTTTTTTGCTTGGTGACTCCGAAACGTCTTTTCAACCCCCAAATTTTTTTCCGAGCCCAATTTACAAGCGAAAGGGTTTAAATTACAATTTTTTCTTGTTGTGTAGCGTAGAAAAAACGCAATTTAAAATACAAAAGCCAGTAGTTTTGGTGCTCATTCTTTTGCGGAATTTACATCAGGGGGGAATTAAACGTTGTTTTTTGCTGTGGTGAAAAAAAAAAACTCTTTTTCACCGCCCAAAAAATTTAAATTTTTTTTTACCATAATTCCCAAAAAAAAGGTTAATTACAATTTTTTCTCTTGTTGTGTGCGTAGAAACCGCAATTGTAACAGCTACAAAGTATAGTTTCTGGCTGCTCAAATTTTTTTTGCGGAATTTACATCCAGGGGGTTAATTAAATTCTGTGCATTTTAAATTATATCCGAAAGGGTTTAATTTAACCTGTTTTTGTTTAATTCAGTAAAATAACAGAGATTTTTAAAGGGACAAAAAGTAATTTTTTCCCCGCCCATTTGTGGACGCAATTATATCCAAAGGTTTCCCAAGTTTTACTGGGGTTCATTTGGAGTCAAAAAAAAGGGGGTTATTATCATATACAGATTCTTCATCAAAACTGTCTGTAATTTTGAACAAACGTAGTCAGACAGAGGGTGGCAGGCCTTCACTCCAAGTGGCGGGCACAAACATTCCAGGCCCCGGGGCAGCACAGCAAGGGGGGCGTGCGCAGGGGTCACCGGTGGGCCAAATAAAATGCCGTTTTCATCTAGCGGCCGTTGCTGCTAGCAACCCCAAAGGGGCTTGATTGGTTGACTAGGGCATCCATTCCTCCGAGATGCATCTGACAACCCCAGCCAAAAGTTGGGGGGAACGTCAAAACCACCCTTAGTTGGCAGGGCCCCGGGAGCGGGTCGCGGCCTCACCGCCTCAACCCCATTTTGGTTCCCTCCCCGGAATCTATATGTGGTCTGGGCTCGTGCCACTTATAGCGGGATGAACAATTTGAGGAGGGCAGTCAGAGCTATTGGCAGCAAAAGAAATGGGGCCAAATACCCCCCTGTTTTTGCGTAGGGGAAAGTTATTTTTTGAGAGTGGCATGGGAGGTCATGTTGTGAGGGGTCAGCCTCTGCATAACAAGCGGGGTGAGGACAGCAGTCGATGAAACAAAATTTTTGTGATGATGTAGCAAAAGCATTGGGAGGGGTGGGGCGGGGCTTCATATCCCCAGGAGAAGAGGGCGTCAGTGCGCGTAGGCGGGCGCACCCAGCAAGTGGGTGTGGGCCCGTGAGTAGCAGGAAAGCAGAGTGGAGCCCCGCAACAGCAGGGAGCAGCGCCCCGTGGCACGCAGCCATGCGCCAGTCAGGCTCCACCACCCCTGCGAAGGGGGCTGTTTCTCTTTGACTATTCCCCGGGCCAGATGCTCCTGCTCCTCGCATCTGGCGCCAAGCAGTCGTTCGCGAGGGATTGCAAAGAGCAACAGTTGGTCCAACCCTCCCAAGGTGCAGAAGTGCCGTTTCCTGACCAAGTTGTTGGGGCTGCAGTCCCTCCCTTTTTAATGGTGGACTCTGCACCGTTCAGAGAATAATGGCTTGTGCGAGCCCGGTGGAGAGTTCCAAACCGTAATTTTTTTTCCAAAAAAAGGCCCCGTATAGCACTTCTTTTAATTTGTGAAAAAGAGGTGGGCCCGCCTTTAGCTTATCGGTTTTTTCCCAAAGGGGCCGGCAGCGCAACGTCTGGGTGTAATACGGTCAGGGGCCAGTACATGTCCCTTTCGGCCCCCTGGGTGAATTGTTCCAGCCGGACACCAAAACTTGGACAGGGACGCCGCTTTCTCCACGTTATCAAATGCGGCTCCCGCGCCCAAAGTCCGCCTCCTCCTCCTCCACCCCCCACCATCTCAGCCTCCCCAAGACTGCTCCATCATACCACATGGTAGGGCACAGGGGTGTCCCCCAGTTTACACCCGGTTGCTCGGGAACGGGAAATCACAAGGGGAGGAACTGCTCCGCGTCATGCGCAAAAAATCGATGTGTGGGGTTTTCCGGCCAACTGCAAATCGGAAACCATGGTGATGGACAATGGGGAACATGGTGTCTGGCTGCACCGAGGAGGGATGGTCCATGCCCTGCTGGCGCAGTGTTCAATCTGGTTGTGAAAAGGGTTTCCCTGAAGTCTTCCATGATTTTCAAAAAAATTTTGAAAAGGGCCCCGGGAAAACTGTGCATGAACTTATCCATTCCTCAAAGCCGGAAAACCCCCTCCTCATTTGCAGCGGCAGAATTGCCTCCCCAACACCCTGATAGGATTTTCACCCTTTGGGAATTCCAGGCTGACATGTTGGACCGATGTAGAAAGAGAAGGCCCATTACGTTTTTTTTGATGACCCAGGCGGACAGGAGTACTCCCCTGTGTAACTTTGATGTCACCGGGCGCTCATCTGAACCTGCCGTTTGTTGGGGCCTTCGAGGAGGCCACATTTTTTGTCAGCCCCCAAAACGGGATGAAAAAAGTCATTCCACTGCTTATGTCTGGAACAGATGCTGAAAAATTGTCTGGGAGGGGATGGAACGTGGGGATACTCTGGGGCCCCACAGACCCGGTGGAGACTAAAAAGCAGGGGAGGGGCATTGGAACAAAAACCATTGTTGGTGAAATGAGTGGATTTTCACCCATGACAAGAGGGAGGAGCAGGAGCAGCTGGGGGAGGTGATGGAGTGAGGGAGGGAGGTGACCGAAACCCCGTGGCGTAACAGTGGAGGGAGGCAGGGACCCCCTGGGAGTCATTTTGTCAGATCCCCCGCAGCATGCTTTTTGCCTGGCTAGAAAAAAGGAATAGTCAGCACCCGGGCGAGGGATGACTTCTGGCTCTCCACCCTATTGGGCCCCCGCTACCGGTCCAAAAGAAGCCTTTTTCCCCGTATTGAAGGGAGGACAAATCAATTACTATAGGAAAACCCCCGTAGTCAGTTTGGGCCCCTGCCTATGTGCGGCATCGTCCCTCCTCTGACAGTCTGACCCGGGGTTCTCACGCTCACTACTACAGCCGCGGTGCTGGGGGGAAATGGGGGGGTAGGGGCAGTACCAGCTCCATCAGCAGCAACCCAAGTCTGGAGTCATGAAGAGCAGCTTCCTTACCCCAGTGAGGAGGGGAGGCGCCACAGCAGAAGCGCAGCAGGACCCGGAGCAGACCCGAAACCAAAAAAGGTGGGGGCCTACTTGGGGAAACACTCTGCCACCCCAGTTAGAAAATCCCCTGGACTACTGGGCAGCCAAACTGGTATGTGGCTGCAATTGCCGAGGGGTTTTAGTGGAGAAGCTGTCCCGCCCCGGCCAGTAGTGGGCATCAACGGGTGTTCAATGCGGCGGAGGCCATCGTTACCCAAAAAAGAACCCGCTTGCCAGGGGAAAATTTGGGAAAACTGCCTTTTTCAAAATGAATCAGGGTGGAAAAGCAGGATTTAACACACCCAAAGCCCTTTGGCACAGATTACATCAGCCATGACGCTCACCAAACTGTGAGAAATGAGTCGGGGGTTTAAAAAATCTGCCCAGCCACTAAACTGATGCCCCGACCGCCTGATGCCCCCCAAACTACTGACAGTTTCCCTCTGCCCCCAACCATCTTTACCCGGGACGGGATTCCACCCACCTCCATACTCTGCATTGTTTCCACTGTCTGACCTCTGCTGCTGCCGCCTCACCTCCACTCTCTGTCATTGGCCACTCTGTGGCCTACTCCCGTTTTTGCCACCCCAGAATGTCATTGTGCCCCTGTCTCCCTCATGCTGCTGCTGTGACCTAAACTGTGTCATTGTGCCCCGTCTGACCCCATGCTGCTGCTGTGGCTGCTGCCGTGACCTACACACTGTCATTGTGCCCCTGTTGACCCATGGCTGCTGTGGCGATGCCGTGAATACACCTGCGCATTGGCCCCGTCGACCTCATCTGTGCGTGACCTACAACTGTGTCATTGTCCCCCCTGTGTCCTTTTCCGTTTTTGCCACCTCCCGAATGTATTGTGCCACTGTCGACCTCATGCTGTGTGTGGCTGCTGCCGTACCCCCACATGTGTCATGTGCCCCTGTCTGACCCATGTGCTGCGTGGGTGCTGCCCTGACCCACACACTGTCATTTTGCCCCTGTTGACCTCATGCTGCTGCTGTGGCTCTGCCGTGACCCCACCTCTTTTTTTGTGCCACTGTCGACCTCAGCTGCTGTTGTGGGTGCGCCGTTCCCCCACATGTTCAATTTTCCCCTGCCTGCCTATGCTGCTGCTGTGACTGCTGCCTTGACCTCCACACTGTGTCATTGTGCCACTGTCTGACCTCATGCTGCTACTGTGGCTGCTGCCGTGACCTACACACTGTCATTGTGCCACTGTCTGACCTCATGCTGCTGCTGTGGCTGCTGCCGTGACCTACACACTGTGTCATTGTCCCACTCTGTGGCCTATTCCTGTTTTTGCCACCTCCAGAATGTCATTGTGCCACTGTCTGACCTCATGCTGCTGCTGTGGCTGCTGCCGTGACCTCCACACTGTGTCATTGTCCCACTCTGTGGCCTACTCCTGTTTTTGCCACCTCCAGAATGTCATTGTGCCACTGTCTGATCTCATGCTGCTGCTGTGGCTGATGCCGTGCCCTCCACACTCTGTCACTGTGCCACTGTTTGACCTCAAGCTGCTGCTGTGGCTGCTGCCGTGACCTACACACTATGTCATTGTCCTTCTCTGTGGCCTACTCCTGTTTTTGCCACCTCCAGAATGTCATTGTGCCACTGTCTGACCTCATGCTGCTGCTGTGGCTGATGCCATGATCTACACACTCTGTCATTGTGCCACTGTACGACCTCAGGCTGCTGCTGTGGCTGCTACCATGACCTACACACTGTCATTGTGCCACTGTCTGACCTCATGCTGCTGCTGTGGCTAATGCCGTGACCTACACACTCTGTCATTGTGCCACTGTCTGACCTCATGCTGCTGCTGTGGCTGCTGCCGTGACCTACACACTGTGTCATTGTGCCACTGTCTGACCTCATGCTTCTGCTGTGGCTGCTGCCGTTACCTACACACTGTCATTGTGCCACTGTCTGACCTCATGCTGCTGCTGTGGCTGATGCCGTGACCTACACACTCTGTCATTGTGCCACTGTCTGACCTCATGCTGCTGCTGTGGCTGCTGCCGTGACCTCCACACTGTGTCATTGTCCCACTCTGTGGCCTATTCCTTTTTTTGCCACCTCCAGAATGTCATTGTGCCACTGTCTCACCTCATGCTGCTGCTGTGGCTGCTTCCGTGACATCCACATTGTGTCATTGTCCCACTCTGTGGCCTATTCCTGTTTTTGCCACCTCCAGAATGTCATTGTGCCACTGTCTGACCTCATGCTGCTGCTGTGGCTGCTGCCGTGACCTCCACACTGTGTCATTGTGCCACTGTCTGACCTCATGCTGCTGCTGTGGCTGCTGCCGTGACCTACACACTGTCATTGTGCCACTGTCTGACCTCATGCTGCTGCTGTGGCTGATGTTCTGACCTACACACTCTGTCATTGTGCCACTGTCTGACCTCATGCTGCTGCTGTGGCTGCTGCTGTGACCTCCACACTGTCATTGTGCCACTGTCTGACCTCATGCTGCTGCTGTGGCTGATGCCGTGACCTACACACTCTGTCATTGTTCCACTGTCTGACCTCATGCTGCTGCTGTGGCTGCTGCCGTGACCTACACACTGTGTCATTGTGCCACTCTGTGGTCTACTCCTGTTTTTGCCACCTCTAGAATGTCATTGTGACACTGTCTGACCTCATGCTGCTGCTGCTGTTGATGCCGTCAACTCCACACTGTGTCATTGTGCCACTCTGTGGCCTACTCCTGTTTTTGCCACCTCCAGAATGTCATTGTGCCACTCTCTGACCTCATGCTGCTGCTGTGGCTACTGCCGTGACCTCCACACTGTGTCATTGTGCCACTGTCTGACCTCATGCTGCTGCTGTTGCTCCTGCCGTGACCTCCACACTGTGTCATTGTGCCACTCTGTGGCCTACTCCTGTTTTTGCCACCTCCAGAATGTCATTGTGCTACTGTCTGACCTCATGCTGCTGCTGCTGTTGATGCCGTCAACTCCACACTGTGTCATTGTGCCACTCTGTGGCCTACTCCTGTTTTTGCCACCTCCAGAATTTCATTGTGCCACTCTCTGACCTCATGCTGCTGCTATGGCTACTGCCGTGACCTCCACACTGTCTCATTGTGCCACTGTCTGACCTCATGCTGCTGCTGTTGCTCCTGCCGTGACCTCCACACTGTGTCATTGTGCCACTCTGTGGCCTACTCCTGTTCTTGCCACCTCCAGAATTTGACATTGAGCCACTGTCTGACCTCGTGCTGCTGCTGTGGCTGCTGACGTGACCTCCACACTCTGTCATTGTGCCACTGTCTGACCTCATGCTGCTGCTGTGGCTGATACCGTGACCTACACACTCTGTCATTGTGCCACTGTCTGACCTCATGCTGCTGCTGCCGTGACCTCCACACTGTGTCATTGTGCCACTCTGTGGCGTACTCCTTTTTTTTTTGCCACCTCCAGCATGTCATTGTGCCACTGTCTGACCTCATGCTGCTACTGTGGCTGCTGTCGTAACCTACACACTGTGTCATTGTGCCACTCTGTGGCCTATTCCTGTTTTTGCCACCTCCAGAATGTCATTGTGCCACTGTCTGACCTCATGCTGCTGTGGCTGCCGCCGTCACCTCCACACTCTGTCACTGATGTTGCCACCTGAGCCCTCAGCTTGTTTTTTTCCAGCTGTCGCTGCCATGACTTTATCAGGCTACATTCCCCCTTCAGTTTTTTGGTCAGTTTTGCCCTCTTAAGTGCCCAGGGAATTTTAGAGTTAAGCGATTCTAAGAGCGGCGGCAGTCATCTGCATGTCATACTAAAACACAACATTGTATGAAGACCAAACCAAGCTCCCTCTGCATATTTAAGCATGGCAAAACGTTCTACAGCACCCTGCAGGCTCTGTGCAGCCTGGAAATAGCTGTTTTTTAACATGATTCATCCCGAAGTAATTCGGAACGAAGTTATTTTTTGCCGAAAAATTCGGCGAAGTGAACGAACCGAATTTCGGGAAATTCGCCCATCTCTAATTATAGTGTTGTGATATTATTCAGTCACTATGTGGTGGTAATATGTAGTCATGATGTGTCGGGATTTTGTTATATTGGAATTAAAGGTAATTTTAGCCTTGGAATTCTGGTTTTATGTAGCAGTGTTATTTTATAACTGTACGACCATTATTTAGTGAATATATACTCAGTACTATAAAATGTATCACTCATGGAGGGGGAAATATATCTTTAGACCTTTCATGTTTACTACCGGTGTCCTGCTGCAATTAGGTGAGAGAGACTCAGAAGCCCCAGTGCTCCAACTTGATCACATCGGTCTGTATAAGTTGAAGCGAGACTGGGCGGGACACCGCACAGGTGGCTAAGACAGCGAGGCTGCTCTGGTGGGCCCTGGGCACCCCAGTCCAACACTGAACAGTTGTATGCCAAAATTTGGCACATTATGCACCAAACACAACACTTTTAAATGTGTCAAAGATATGCACCAAAGATATGCTATGCTCTGCTATGCTATGCAAGGTTTAGCACACACCAGATTTATTAATCCACATACAACAGGTTCATACATACTGCCGCATTCTACGCTCCTATATAGAACCTGTGTTGGTGCCAAGTTTCACACATGTCGCCCTTAAAGGGGTAGTCTTGTTCCAGCATTTGGCAGCCTTTTGTGATGGTTGACAGGCAGAGCTTGTGAAATGGAGGGGCGTATTTTTCCTCCCAGCAGGGAGTATCTTCAGTCTCTGAAGACGCGCCCACAAAGTGTTCATGTGATGATTCATTCTGTGTGAGCTGGGGGAAGGGAGAGGTTCTCAGCTGTTATTGGAATCATTGGAAGCGAAAAGCTAAGTGTAACTCAATAGTGTATATCTAAATTTCTCGTTTTTTTCTATATACTTTGTAACTAGAATGGGCATTTGACATTCAGGACTCTGGGAAAGATGGATGATTTTTTTCTCTGTCCCTTTCTCTCACACAGTGATATATCCTGCTGATTATTACACCTCTGACCTCTAACGATCTGCTGAACAACGTTATATGCTTCATCTGTTTGTGTTTACATGGGACTACACATCTGTCTCACAAGTGGTTTACATGGGACTGCTTCTCTCTCTCTCTCATTTGTGCCTTCCTCTGGATCAACACTGTGGCACAATAGGCTGAACTGGATGGCACCTGTCTTTTTTTTGGCCCTTGCAAACTATATCACATTATGGCTTCCAAGCTTAAAACAACTATAGGGTTTTCAAGAATTACTGCATCATGATAGTAAGTTTCAGGGTACAGTTCTTTGACATTACAGGGAAAAAGGAGTTCCCTCTACAAGACAGCCCATAGGCAATAAGTACATCAATGGTTTCGACCTTCTGAACCCCCGGCCACATCTTTAGAAGAAAGCACTGTAGAAATTTATTACTAAATGTACTATTATATGAAAAATTATTCAATCTGCCTGAGTAGGAGCTACCATTCCTTACTGCTTTGGTTCATAGAGGGTTCTCAGTCAGGAAACACCTTTTTATCATGTCCATATGCCCTAAACTGTCATATTCAAGGGGTTGCCTTGTTAACATAAAACACCTAAGCTTTAAATTTTGGGTTTCCAGAAATGGAGGAAAAATGAACAGTTGTTGTCTGGAAACCACCTCTTGCTCTAATCTATTAGATGTCACAACTCACCAGAGATAGACAGTAGATCCTTCAGGTTGCTTGCAGGTTATAGTATTAAACCAAGCAGACGAACAAAGTCTAAGAAGATCATGTTTTTTTCACCCATTAAACTCTGTATAGAGATGTGGTCACTGCCCCAACATGGCTATCTGTGGTGACATTTGACGTCTAACTGCAGTAACAAGGGAGTAGATGGGAGCTATAGTCAATGAGGTATTTTATTGAGGCAGGCAGAGTTCTTACCTGGTCATAGACAAAGCCAAAGGTCAGGACAGGCAGCGGACATTTTCTAAAATCAGGAAGGTATCCTGGAAACAATACTCAGAAATCTTCATGGGAATGCCATGAAACACTATCAAGATCAGTCAAGGGAATGAGGAGAGCAACCATTTACACAGCCACAAGAGCTTTTCCATTGCAGAGGGAAACAAATTGAAGGCACACCCTGACCATTAAAAGGGATTTTCTCACTGCATAGATTAGTTTTCAACATGTAGGGAGATGTAATTGATTAATTTGGTCTTTTCAGTTTACCTTGAGATAAAAGAGATTTTATCTGCTCTGGGTGCAAAAGGGGTTTTACTGGTTACATCCATATCTTCCTTCCTGATTGGTGATGTCACCAAGGATGGAGATCATGCTTAGAGCAGACTCATTGGGCGACATGTATGATCGGGATTTGCGCCCGATTTCTGGCATATACTTCGCCCCACCGGCCCGAATCCCCTGTCGGACGCAGGGATGCGATGTAAGGCGCAGCCTTCGCCACTTTCGGCTGCACCTCACATGAAGGGGCGTGTAATGGGCGGAGTGTGGGCGTTCTGGGGCGGGACGCGGCGCGTTTGAAAACTCCGAGGCATATATATTAGCGGGTCGGCAAAGTGCGGCGCATTGCAGTGCTCGGCAGCTCCGACAGCCAGACCTAGTTGATTCTGGTCTACATGAGCCGGAAGAGGCGAAGTGAAGCGAGAACGTAACATGAGAGGAAACATATAGAAGATCGCAACAGAAATCTCGGCGCTCAGCTCCGTGCGGCATGGAGTATGATTCCGAAAAAATCGCCTTTATAAAGGCGTAAAACATTCTCAGAAAAAGAGCTCAAACCTTCAAAAATAAAAAATACATAAATAAAATCACTTTCCAAAAATCTAGAACGGCGCTACATCAGGAATTAGGATCTTGCAAATTGCCGGGAAATACAGTAATACAGTACAAATTCTGAAAGTGCTTCTCATTGTCAGCAGAAACCAGCCAATCAGAATAGGAGCGACAGTGACCCATTATAACCTATGGAAAAATATTGACCAATCAAATTCAAAGGCGGGACAGCTCAAAATACAGTAAAAAGGCAGAAAAGAGCTGATTGGTTGAGCTAGCGGGGCTTGGCTATCCCTGCCAAGCAGAATAGGAGCGACGGGGAACCATTATAACCTATGAAGAAATATTGACCAATCAAATTCAAAGGCGGGACAGTTCAAAATACAGTAAAAATGCAGAAAAGAGCTGATTGGTTGAGCTAGCGGAGGCTTGGCTATCCCAGCCAATCAGAGCGCGAGCTACTTGTCCCATTGTCTATGGAGAGATCGGGGCAATGAAATCTCGGCTCTCAGCGGCATGGAGTATGATTAAAAAAATCATTTTTATTAGGTGTAAAATATGATCTGAAAAAGAGCTGAAACCTTCTATAAAAATACATCAATCAAATCCCTAACAACGCGTTTGTCGCCAAGACCGGCACTACATCAGGAATTGGGATATAGAGAATTGCTAGGAAATACAGTAATTCAAATTATTTAAGCTCTTCTCATTGGTCGTCAGAAACCAACCATTCAGAATAGGAGCGACAGTGAACCATTATAACCTATGGAGAAGTATTGACCAATCAAATGCAAAGGCGGACAGTTCAAAATACAGTAAAAAAGGCAGAAAAGAGCTTATTGGTTGAGCCCAGGCGGCAGATATGAATCCACCACTCATATGTAGTGCGTCTATTTTGAATGGAGAAAGAAGAGCGTGATAGAAGGGTGCCCTAAAAGTTATTACTGTCTATGGGAAATATTCTAGTACTGTGATTGGTTGGGGGGAAGAGGGGCTCGTCCTGTTTAGCCAATCAGCGGGTGAGCTACCTTCTCATAGAGTTCTATGGGTCAAAGAAATGCAGAGCGAGCTCTGTTTGTGATTGGCTAAGTTAAAAGAAGCGCGGTTATTTGGACCAATGGGAGAGCGAGCGACGCTCTTATGGGTTTTCTAATGCAATCTATAATAAAACTGTACATGCCCGAAATAAAATTATGAGACTCACGAAGTTGTACCAATCTGTATATAAAATGAACAATAATATGGGGGTAACGAAAAAAAATATTAATTCAATAAATTTATTTTTATTTCTTTTTTTTCGTTAGCCACTGATCAATAGTATGGGTGTAATGAAAATAAAGAAATTAAAATTTCTCATCGGTAACAGCTATTATCAAAATGTGCTTGCTAGGGCTGATCACTTTGTGGTGGGGGGACCATAGGCTAGGCCCCCTATCTTTAAGGTCCATATGTCCTAAAAGTGCAAAAATACATGGATTATTTTCGTGAGACAACCCTTTTAAAGATTTTTTTTTGTTATATATGTGATGAATTCCCTAAGCATTAGATGTTCGACAAACAATGAAGATTACTGATCATGACATCAGTTGTAGAAAATCTGTTCCAGGCATAGTGATATGGTGTTAAGTTGATAGCTTTAGTCTGTTAAAATATTCATTCAGCTCTGTCAATTGTACATGAAAATTCCAGTGGAGATTCAAAAGAAGAAAGGTAGTGAAAGACTGTCGTCTTCCAGGAGTAGGCATCAGAAATTTCATCCTCATATCCAGCTGAAAAATCTGGATCTGTCCGAAATAATCTGCTCTTGCTAAGATTCTGCTAGTGTAAAAACAGTTATATAGTGCAGTTTTTACAGGATTATCCTTTTAGCTTAGAGGTAATGAAGAGTGTGATTACTGTCTTGAAGGCATTCAGAGCTTATTAATTTGAGTGATGTATAAAAGACACTAGCATGTTTGCTACTATTTTCTTTTGTTCCTAACCTCTTAATACAAGACACTGGATTGGGTTCACACATCTAGCAGGGTATCGTGAAAGATGGTTCCCTAACGGATACCGTGATGTAGCCATGGCTGGCCTATAGACATTTATACGGTAGAACAATTGCATCCTATTTGGACTACTTTTGCTCTATTTGCCAGCTGTACATGCTTTTTGTGAGGGACTCAAAACTATGATAGACTATGCTTTTGTCCCACATAGAAAGCATATACCATCAGAAAATAGAATGATTGTAGTCCAAATAAGACTCTATTGTTCTGTTAATGTCTATAGCCCAGCCACGGCTACACATCGGAGTTCTATTTTTTAAGAAACCCCAATAGATATCTGCAATGTAACTAAAAAGTCATCCCCACAAAAATAGGCAGCAATTGGTGGGTCTGCCAGTCTTTAAAGGCAGTCTGGTGTAATGGCTGCAGGTGTGGATCCTTTGGGTCACCGTGAGAGGTGACACTGACTACACCAAGGAGCGGAATCTAAGGAGCTCCCCGGTATTCACCAGAGCCTGTCGCAAGACAAGATGGACTTGGCTGCGGGGGACTGCCAGGTCCTTACCCCTGACATGGCTGCTTGCAGTGACAGCTGAAGTGCCAAACATGGTACAGTAGGAGCAGGCAGCAGACGTAACCGGGTCACAAGGAAAGAGGTCAGGGCAGGCGGCGGGTAAGGCATAGTCAAAGTCAGTAGCAGAGGGTCAAACCAGGAAAAACAGCAGTAAATGAACTAAGTACAAACTCTCAACAAAAACACCTATACATTATACTCCTCTCTTCTAACTCAACTTCCAGAATGTGAATTCGATATTTTGTACATTTTCTTAAATGTATAAGTCTTGTTATGCTGGTCCCTGTTTTGATACTGCTTTGAAATTTCATTGAAAAATATAAAAAATTGTGGTTACAAAAATAATAGTAATAAGGTACTGCATCCCAAATAAGAAAAATAAAACATCTATTCCAGCGCTGGCTCTACAACATCTCTTCCCAGAATTCTGTTTTCCTTCTGTCTGGCTGAATGGGACTGCACCGCTGCAGTGGTGACATGCCACTGCCTGACATTACTGTTCAGAGCCGTTCACTTCCAGATGGTGATGTCCGGTGATGTTTCAGGACTGACGCAGTGATTCAGCGGCTGCAGCGGTGACGTCTTCTTCTGCTGGAACTAGAAGGTAAATAGAAGACCGGGGCAAGACGGTGCACAAACAGCACTGGAACAGAGGTGAAGATGGCGAGTATTTATTTTATTTTTTTATTCGGGCACCAGTATGTCATTATTTTATTTTTTTATTAAACTGGACAAACCTTTTGATAATAAAGGTAGAAAGATTGTTATAAGATCAGTTTGTAAGGTCTTGGCCGCTTTTAAAATGCAATTTAGAATTGTCTTTTATTCTCTGCACCCCACACCTAACAGCAAGACATGAGGATTATACTCTTTCATCTCTGCCTATGTAGCACAAAAGTCATTCATGTAAGCTCTATGAGAAGGATTCTTAGATACATACATGGTTTGCTTTATCATGGTTTTTGCTTTAAAACATTTACAACAGTCTATTTCAATTCAAGAGGAAAACTCCCTATCAGAGGTGGCATGATGTGTCCTTTATTGCATGTTTTCTAGTAATTCTGTCGATTGTAGGGAACAAGGAAATGAAAATTTCATGTCTATTTAGGGTAAGTTAACCAGGAAACTGCACAGTTATACTAAACCGAAACTGTAAATACCATTTTATAGAATAATGTAACAGGGACAACACATAACACAAAATATAATAGATGTCCCTCTGTTTTTTGTGTGTTAATGCTTACATTTTTTATTATACATAAGTAATATTTTACTAACCCTAGTATATTAATACAAACAGTCTGTGTGTAAACTAAATATTTTGAATAAAGCATTCTAAGTCTTCTCAAATACAGATGAAGGAATGAGGCAAGGTATCAGCCCCAAAATGTCTCATATCTTCTCTTACCCTGATGCATAGAAGTGAGTGAATGTATCTTTAAGTCACCGGATTTAGCTATGTCATTACCTCCCACATGTACACGCCCCACTGACTGTACTGAAGCTTCCTGTTACATAAAAACAGAGCAGAAATGTCACAGACAGGCCTGCGCTGCGAGACACATACACTAGGATTCAACAACTCTTCTAGTTTGTTTGTTCTATATCTTCTGGTAAGTTACAGAGATTCTGCGCTGTGGAGACTCACTTCTTTTTACTAACGTATTAATGAAGAATAAGCTTTAGATTATATGACTCACAAGAAAACTTTTTTACCCTCTTATTCTCTGTTCATGTTTAACTGTTACGTACAATATGTATCGATATCTTTCTATGTATTTATAAATAGTATGTTCTCCCTATGTACAGTGTATGCTATTTCTCATTCTGTTTAGCATTTCGCTTGTTTCTGTTTGTTGCTATACTATGTCCTAGATATATACAATTTATATTACTCATATATCACTTATGCTGGGAAAACCAGGTTTGTCTAGGTTACTTCAACTTTCCAAAAGTGTCAGCCCTATGTACAAATGTATCATTGCTAATAACAGTTAAACATTTATATGTTATTTGCCAGAGATAAGGTCTCTATTTCTGAGGTATTTGAAATACCCATTTGAGATTAGTGACCTGGTCTCATTCATAGGAAGATTGCTCAATCTTCATCTGATCTTACCTAACTTTTGACTTCTTCATGCTTTTCTCATAAATGTATTATTGACTATAATAATCAAGATAAAAGCAGAAGTCTGACCACATTTGTGTAAATTTGAAAGTTAAAGCGCAAGGTTTTATTTCCACAACCTACGACAGCTATGATGTCATCTAATACTGTTAGTACCTCGAATATAACAGTTGTACTCAAAATATTTTATAGCTCTAAGTGTTATTTGAGGTCTAACAGTCCTCCGGTTTCATTCATCTCTAATATCTCATGTAAACATGTTACTAAAAGACATGAACTAGAACCCCCAAAGTGAATGAGGCTGGAATGCTTTCAATAACGGCATTGACAGTTGTCTTAGCTTTTAGACAGCCACCAATGTCATTTTATGGCATGTCTAATTGACAAATTAATAAGTAAAACTGGAAGTCCCCACTGAGGAAACTGGAGAACCTGTATAAGGTGTAAGAATATCCAATAATACACTCCAATGGATGTGTTTTGAAATATTTTTCGGGGTTTTTTATTTATGATAAGACACTGTAAATCGATAGCCATGCAAGCATTACACATTGATCTTTCTCAGTAAGTACCCTGCTGTTCTAACACGTTTGCATTATTACATGATGCTATTAGCTTTAGTGGAAAGTTCTTTAGCTATTTTAATCGAGGAAGTGAGATCTGAAAGGTGCAGTTAATGGACGTTAAGCTAAGTTAATGATTTATGTTCTGCTTGCAGTTAAAGCTGGAGGTCATCACAGCATACTAGGCTGAGAACTTCAAAATGGATAGCCTTGCTTTTGATCTTGGTACTAGTTTGGATCTTCCAGACTGGGGGGAACACAAAAGATTTAAGAAGAGTGACTCTTTAAAGAGTGACAGTGCTGCAAAATATGGAAACAATGTTGATTTAGGATATGAAAGCATAAACTATGCATCATCCAGAGGGAAACCTTTCATAAATATAAGAGGTGACTGGTCACCAGAAAAATCCAGTTCACCTGAACCTGCTGACCAATCTGAAAAGCAGATGAAAGTGGACTTCTTCAGAAAGCTGGGATATTCCCCAGAAGAAATCAATGCCGCACTGCAGAATCTTGGTATCGAAGCAGATATAAATTCTGTATTGGGAGAGTTAGTAAAATATGGAGGCAACCCAGAAAAGGAAATTGTGCCAGAAGAACCAAGTGATCCAGTTTTAGTCCCACGTGGAGGCTCAGGTCCAAGGCCAAACACAGCTTCAGCAGACGACAATGACAGAAACAACCTACGGCCTATAGTCATTGATGGAAGCAATGTGGCGATGAGGTTAGTTTTTGTCCTTTTTATCCTTTTTTCAGATGCCCACAACATGGTATCTTCGATTAAACTTTACTATGAATTTATTATCTTCTAAAAATAATGTTTTTTTGCCAGAAATTTATCTTTATAAAAATCAAAAACACTGTAGAGAAGATTAGTCTATTCTTCAACCCCTAGAAATTTCTAAATTTCTCATGGGGCTGTCTAATATTATACAAATAAAGCTTATTACATCAAATATGAAAGTAATACTAATAATTCAATATAGTCAACATTTTCTGAATTTCTGCTTGTTGTCAGGGAACAAGAACATTTATTATGTCCAAGGGGTTAAATGACTTTACATGTCCATGATACTAAGGTGTTCATCAAGGTAAAATGTCTTAATAGGGCAATATCTATTTGTTGTGCTATTACCATGTATGGATATCATAGACGGGATAACCCACTCAGGAGCCCTATGAGAGGAAAGCAATTGCAATTCCTAACTCTGAAAAAGGAAATGCAGTGGTATATGACATAAAGTTACTTAACTGACACAGCGTCATTCTTTCCTTCTCCGGCAACTTATCCAGTAATAGCAACTAAATGCTGGGAGTCCAGGCTGCATCATGAAAGGAGGTTGTCCAACTAGGAAAACCACTTTAAGTTGATCCAGGCTCTCTTGCTCTTACGTCAATTGGAGATGTTCTTGACAGGTTATAGCCTCTGAATGTAAACAGACATGTTTCCATTCACTGACAGCAAGCAATGAATTTTTCACAAAGTATATTAAAAAGTTGTATAAATTTACATATATTCATTTAATAATCTAACCTTATTTACATAGAGCTGTGCAACACCTTTATTTACTCCAAGTATTATTTAAACCATATTTGTATCCTGAAAACGTAAGGTTAACATTTACCACATCCTCTCCTTGATTATCTTATGCAAATTTAGAGACCAGTATTTTTCTGTTGTGATGGTTGTCTATGTATTTGTGAATATTTTGTTATTGATATATAACATTGATCCTAATGGTAAAAGGGTAGCAGAACAAAGTGGTACTTCTTCCACATATCTAACTCCTGCATGTGCTCATCATCACTGGGAGGTTCTCAAAATGATGTTGCACACAGGATATTAAAGTAAACCATTAGGTATTGTTTACTATACAGTAGCAGTGTTGAGTCAATAGTGATGTACAAGAATCACTCTGTGTACAATGAGGTGCAAATATGGCAAGGTATTTGGACAGTGTCGAACTGGAGTGCCTGGGCCAAACAGTGAAATTTCATTCCAGGAGCCTACCAGTGGAGTTGATTTTGTGGCCCACCAATGGAGTTGATGCTTTAGGCCCACCCTACAGCTACTGCACATGCCTTTTATACTCTGCCTCTTCATTTTGCCTCTTTATCTCTACTTTTATGCTTATCCAAAGCATTTATATGCAGTTTAAAACAAACTCCATGTTCTGGGGCCCACCAAGGGTTTCCCCTGTTCCTCTGTGGGCCAGTCCGAGTTTGTATTTGGTACATTGTGGAACCTGAAAAGACACCAAATCAATAGACAATAGGCAGTAGTCTGAACATATATTTCTTCTATGAGTCCCTTTGCATGATTGGCACATGGCAGGGCAGGCATAGAGATGATTTTCAGGGGAAAAAGTGAGAGAAAGAGAGGTAGCGTGAAGTATGTGCAGTCATGTACAGTAGCTGTAGAATGGGCCCCAAGAATCAACTTCTATGGTGGACCCCAAGAATCAATTCCACTGTTGAGCCCCAAGAATAAACTCCAATAGTGAGCCCCAAGAACCAACTCCACTGGTGAGCCGCAAAAATTAACTCCACTGTTGGTACCAAGAATTAATTCTATTGCTGGGCCCCAAGCAAGAATTAACTCCTCTGGTAGGCCCCATGCACCCTAGTCCAACAGTGAACTCACCCATGCAGTCCTTAATTCATGCAATATAATGTTCAAGCGTATAAATGTGTTGTTTGGCAGGAGTACAATGTTTTGTATGCTACGGATATCATTATTCTCTTTCATTATAGTAACACTCATGTGAAACATATCCTTTATGTAATGACCTTGAATAACATGATTATATAGAATCAAGATGTATGAACAGAGCTAGGGCTTTCTCCACACATCCTATCAGCTCAATTGGGTAAATTAGCCTTTAGCATTTGAGTCTGTTCCAAATAGCTACGGTAAAACACAGATTATTTTACCCAGAAACCACATTGAATGCATAAGAGCAGTGTACTGTTGTGGGGGGTGTCACAGTTTAGTTTTCTATGCCAAAGAAATGGGGACACATTATTCTGCACTACAAGTAGCACTTAGTAGTGTAAATTCTCTGCAAAGTGCTTGAAATGCTCTAGTTTTTGTCATTTTGTAAGCAGGACTCTGCTGATTCATTTCCTGTTTTAGAGGGGTTGTTAGCTGGGTTTTGTAACCTATTTCAGAGAACTGCAACGACAGAAGATGCAAACCTCTTGACCCATATTTAAAAATGAAACAAAACTTTTCCTCTGTACCACATACTTTGCACTAGATAATGTTATACCCTCTGTATGTGGTTATCCATTAATATATAAGATATGTAATTAATTTTGTAGCCCATAGACATAGTGAGAAGATATAATGTATACTTCTTGTCTATGTTTATATATTTAATCCTCAGAACTTCAGTGCTACATGGCCTTGAGGCTAAATACCAAGACATCTTTATAGCAAAACATTTTCAGGGTTGTACAGGTGATAGGAAATGAAATAATATACTATCGTAATCGGGAAAAAAAAAAAACCTATACTAACCTTCCTCCACTCCTCCAGTGCTGGCTCTCCCTGGTCTTAACCTTTGCTTTCTTTCGAATGGGATGTCACCACTAATTGGCTGCAGGGACACATACCTCTGCTTGCATCACTGTTAGTAAGTGAACTGCAGTGATGTTAGCAGAGGCATGTGACTGCTGCAGCCAATCAGTGGTGACATTTCCTTTAAAAGAGAACAAAGGTAAACAGAAGACGAGAGAGACCCAAGTGATGGAATGAAGGAGTGGAGGAAGGTGAGTACTATGGTCCTTCAATATACAATACCAATTGGTTCGAATATGACCATTGTATTTATATTGTTGTACATTGAAACCATAACTCTATAAAAGACTGGTAATTGGTTCTGAAGTCCAAACATGTGACACCAACATAATGAAAAATGAAGCAGATAACTAAGGTTTGGTTTACATATGCATTGGGTATGATGATATTCCATTGGGGATGACGGCGAAAAATAACACAGCAAGCTGTGCTATTTTTCTGTCTAAACAATGGACAAGCCAATGGGCCCATTGTAATCAACAGGGCGTCTGTTGTCAAACGGATCCCTAGCGGTTTGTTTTTACCTCTGCGACAGAATTTCTGACTGCAATCTTTCACGTAGATGTGAACCAAGCCTAATACAGATAAAGATCTATTTTGAGGATAGCTGCTTCTTTGGGTCATGGACTTTGCACATTACACTTTATAACAGCAACTCTCACCTGGTCCCCAAAGGAGCTGTTAATCCTGACACTTGTGCAGAATATGTAGTACCGCACTGAACTGTATGGGTACGTCCACACAGCAAGAGTTTTTAGTCAGTTTTTCAGACGGTTTTTGGATTTGAAAACCATCTGAAAACTGACTGTCAACTATCCCTGTAGAAGTCAATAGAAAATACGCACAGTAGTCTACATTGCACGGTTTTCTACTGGCCCAATTTTCACACCACTGGCGTTCCGAAAAACTTGGAGCATGCACAATCTTCTGTCTGATTTCCAGGCAGAAGGTTTGCTATTCAATGGTTATGGGGGGCATTCTACAGTTGCCGTGTGGCCGTACCCTATTTGAGGTTCTACTAGACCGCCAATCACTGCATGTACTGCTCTAATACAAGTTTCTTACAAGTAATATGTCCATGATAATTGGTTAGTTCTGCCATCAATCAAATATGCCACAGATCAGCGTGTGTCTTTGACATTGTATGTTGTGTGGCTTAAAGATATAGGGTGACATGTATGAATGTTGGCATAGACAGGCCAGTTCTAAACAGCTTTAAAGGGGTTGTCCCCTGAGATGAATTGCTTTTTATGTTAAAGATCTTGCAAAAACAAGTCACTTTGTAATATATGTCCATTTACAGTGTCCTACCTATTCCTAGATAACCCGTCTTGTATGAGCTGCATCAGCTTCTCAGGTCACTATAGCTACAGACCTGTTCAATCTCTCATGATAGACTGCCAGCACTGGTTGCTATAGCTACAGACCTGGCTTCTACTGCAGCCTAGTAGAAGTCAATAAACACGCCCCTGAATTCAAAGTGAAACCAAGAAAACAGAACTGAGGTAAAATGAATCAATGTAGTGAGACAACCCCTTTAAGGCAGTATAGAATGCTCTAGAATGTATGAAGCTGTTCTTCTGCAGGTCATACATACAAGCACAGTCTAGTGCCAATACCACAAGTCTGGCCCAGACAGACCACCTTTAACCTTGTCTGGCTGTTCTAACTGTTCTGTGCCTAGATTTGGCGTCAAACAATCATAAATGTGTCTCCTTCTATGAATGTGGTGAGACCCAAATCTTTGGCGCATTTCGGGCCAAAGCTTGGAATGCTACTATTCATACATCTATAGAACAGGTCTACTAAAGCTTTTTGACGCCAGAAAACTGGCACAGCCCCGTTCTTACATGTCGCCCATAGTGTTCCAGGAAAGACCATTGTACTGTAAAAATATTGTATCCTGAGGCTATTGTCACTTAAGCGATTACTGAAAAGGGTTTTTGTTTTATTTTGTTATCCTGTACAAGCATATTATTTAATTTTCCTATGAGCTGGTCAACCCTTTCAAGTTACTTAGTAATAAAGATAAATGCCATTTGCTAAAAAGTTTTCATGCAACCAAAACTTGGAATTAGAATGCATGAAAAACACATATACAACCAAATATGTCATCCATCATGATAAAACACTGATGTGATCATATCAGTGGTGGTTTTTTTGAGGGAAGATATCTAAAAGACCAGTGAAAATTCAGCATTCATTGGTAGATGTAAAGTTTGAGCTTTTGCTGCCTGTGACACTCCTCCTCTTCAACGGAGTACCCTTTACTGCTTAGGCAAAGATACTCTAATCTCTGCCAGGGACAGCTGCTGGCCACCACCCTCATTGCAGCGGCAGGAGGTCAACACCCAAAAAAGAGACTCGGCCCCTGTGAAAAGTGCCGCCCCAAAAAAATAGTGCAGACCGCTCCTTCCACATCCGCATCTCCCAGCTATGCCACTGTTCACAAGGAAATAACTTCTATTTCCTGATAACCTGGGCCAGGCATGCTGATTGACAACCTACTGTGTATTCATACTGATACAGGACAAGCTATTCATTGAACACAGAAAATTTTCTGGAAGATACCATGAAAAGAAATAGAGAGACATCACATAAATGGTTCTTTCTGCCAACTGAGATGGTTGATTCATTTTTAATATATTTGTAACTCAACTTCTATCCCCCTGTTCTCGTACTTTAGAGGTTGCTAATTTATCAGTCGGTTGTCTAATAACTTTTACATTGATTTAAATAGAAAATCTGTGCAGAAGTCCACACTGAACGGATTTTCTGTCGGACGTTTTTTTACACCACCGGCGTTCCTAAAAACTTAGAACATGTTCATTCTTACACCTGGTTTTCGGGCAGAACATGAACATGTGGGTGTGAAGGAGGATGGCTTGAATCTGCAAACCGTGGACAAAAGCCGTACCCCTACATGACAAAAAAAGAAAAAATACCGGTCGGATTTTGTCTTTGCTGTGTGAACTCAGCCTTATTGAGAGATGATTGTGGATTTTATCATAGATTATAAATCATGTGTATTTATAACCTGATTTGCAGTTTTCCACTTCCATTATCAATGGGTCATTTCTTACCAGGAACAATATTTAGGATGAGGAAAATAGAAAAGATATTGTGCTTGGATACAAGGATTCTGTTTATTGTATCCAGTCAAAAAAACGTGTTTGACCACACTGTAGAACAAAGTACAAGGTTTAATGTAGTGTCAGGTAGACAGCTGGGAATTTCCAGCCTGCTGCTTCCTGTATGGTTAATCTACTACATTGTTCCTTACTGATTCACATGCTCACAGACCTGCCTGCCTGAACAGCTCACTACCAGTTTTATGCAAATGCCTTCTATGCAAATAGTCTCATTCTTTCTTCCTCCTGAGAATTTTTTTTTGCATTTGCAAATCTGGTGCCTCTTATCTTAGACACTAACACCTTTTAGCCTAAGGTAAATACTACACATGCTTACAGGTTTACAAGGAAGTATGCTAAATTTTTAGAAGAGCTTAAAGCCACATTGCATTCCAAGTGTAGCAATGCATCTATTTCTAAGGATATGGTCTAAAAGACTTCCTTGATGCAGCAATAGATGTTGTATGTCACCTTCATAGCATCTTACCCTTTGCTTACAACCACACATGTCCCTGTTATTTCATCTATGTTATTATTTAAGGGTTGTTCCCACCATAGACTTTGAGAGCATATAACTAGGATACGCCCTCAAAGTCTGTTAAATTCAGGTAACGCTTGGGGATGAAGTGTTGGTGGCATTAGTATCAGTGGATTCCACCAGACCTTCTTGAACATTTGGGGAGACTCTGCTGGATCTTCACAGAAGTTTGGCGATCCAACTATATCACTTAGTCCCTGCAGCTTTCTTTACTGAATATATTGAGGTCTGAAAGACTCTTCAATGAATGAATGAAAACAACAGAAAACTCATGTTCATACTGTAGTTTATCTATGATGAAGAATGTGAGTGGCCCCATACAATTTGCCACTGTGTGGCATAGTGAAAACAGTAATATCAAAGAACTTTTCTCACTGCAATGATTAGTGTTTAACATGCAGGGAAAAGTAAATGAAGACTATTATCAAATCAAATACATTGCTGTTTTATTTTGCTTTGTTGATGAGATAAGAGAGATTTTATCTTTTCTGAGTGCACACAAGTCTCTCTTGGTTACCGACCATCTTTCTGTCCTCTCTTACCTGATTGGTACCGATCATGGTGAGTCACTCCTTGCTGTGTGTAATCTGGAGCTTGCTTTGTTTAAGATACATTTTCACTTCTTAGGGGCCGTTCACACGGCACAGTGCAAATACCGGTCGTAAATCCTGACCGGTATTTGCCCTCTTTTCAGGCCGTGCACACGCCGCCGAGGGACGGCTTTTCTCTGTGGTTTGCGGAGAAAAGCCCTCCCCCTTCGCATAGACATGTTCATATTCCGCCTGAAAACAGAATGAACATGCTCAATGTTTTTTGGACTGCCGGCAGTCTAAAAAACCGCCCGTTGGAAAACCCGTGCAGTGGGGACAAGCCCTTAGAGCTCTATAGTCTTGTGTACTACAGATTTTACAGCTCCTACAGTTATTTTAATGTAACAAGCTCAGCTAGGAATGGCAATCTGATATGCCAATCACTGCTATACACCTGTCCACATCCTAGCCAGGAAGTTTCTGAATTAAGTCTGAAGAATACTGTGACTCTGTAAAACTACATGTTGAGACAATACCTTTAGTGAATTATAACTGTCAGAATTAGAAGCATAACATGTAACTACAAGGCCCCGAAGCAAAACTTGTGCCCCATAGACAGCAATAAAAAATCTGTGCTGTAGTCTACAAAGCACAATTTTCTTCTGGTCAGATTCTGGCGGATTTTAAAACATGTTGTACCTTGGGCCGGATACCCATTGGATTCCCATACAGTTAATGTACTGGGCTGGTGGGAAATCCGAAAACTGATCGCAGTTTTTAGTACGTTACAGCAGTGTTAAAATGCCGTCGATTTCCGACAGTATTTTAACTATGCTGTGTAGACATAGCCTTAAGCAGTGAGTGCATAAAAAGAAAGGTTTATGATACCCGTTAGGTTCACACAGTGTAATTGCGGGACGTATTTCTATGCATAATTGCGCTGTGATACACCCAAAATGCGCCCCACAATTAAGGTAATTCATAGCTCTCGTAGAGAGAGCGTCTTATGCGTGTATTGTACGCTGAGAGAAAGATGTGACATGTCTTTCGTGCGTAGCACTTAAAATGCGCCGATGGGTAATGGTATTATATGGGGCTGCTCCCACCCTCCTTGCGTGTATTAGTAGCTGAGAGCCAGCACATACTTCGCTGCGATACACCCAAAATGCGCCCCACAATTAAGGTAATTCATAGCTCTCGTAGAGAGCTGTGAATTACACCCGTCTTATGCGTGTATTGTACGCTGAGAGAAAGAAGTGACATGTCACTTCTTTGCTGCACTTAAGCGCCGTGGGTAATGGTATTAAATGGGGCTGCCCCCCCTCCGCGCTTTAGAAGTACCCGCTGGCCAGCCCGTACTTCGAAAACACCCAGCGTATTGCAGTGCGTACAATACACGCCGCAATATGCCATGTGAACATATCCTTACATTTTACAGCACTTTAAAGAGATTGTAATTATTCACATACAGTATCTCAAAAAAGTAGTATACCCTTCACATTTTTATAAATATTGTATTATATTTGTTCATGGGACAACAATGAAGATATGAAACTTTGATACAATGTAAAGTAGTCAGTATATAGCTTGTATAACAGTGTAAATTGGATGTGCCCTCAAAATATTTCAACACACAGCCATCAATATCTAAACCGCTGGCGACAAAAGTGAGTAAACCCCAAAGTGAAAATGGAGAAATTGTGCCCAAAGTGTCAATATTTTGTGTGGCCACCATTGTTTTACAGAACTGTCCTAACTCTTTTGGGCATGGAGTTCATACAGGTCAGCAATGGAATCCTCTTCCACTCATCCATGATGACATCACGGAGCTGGTGGATGTTAGAGACTTTGCACTCCTCCACCTTCCATTTGAGGATGCCCCACAGATGTTCAATAGGGTTTAGGTCTGGAGACATGCTTGGCCAGTCCAACTCCTTTTCTTTCACAAGGTAGTGATAGTCTTGGAAGTCTGTTTGAAGTCGTTATCATGTTGGAATACTTCCCTGCTGCCCAATTTATGAAGGGAGGGAATCATGTTCTGCCTCACTGTGTCACAGGAAATGTTGGCATTCATGGTTCCCTCAATAAACTGTAGCTACCCACACCGGGCAGCCTCCATGCAGCCCCAAAAAATGCCAATCCCTCCACCATTCTTGACAACTTGTCTTTGTACTCCTCATCTGGTTGCCACAACAACACACGCCTGACACCACCTGAACCAAATACGTTTATCTTGGTCTCATCAGCCCACAGGACATGGTTCTAGTAATCCATGCCCATAGTCTGCTTGTCTTCAGTAAACTGTTTGTGGGCTTTCTTGTGCATCATCTTTAGGGTATGTTCACACAGAGTATTAGGGCGCGTATGGTGTGCAATAGGCCGGGTGTTTTGGAATTACGCACTGATCAGCGCGTGATTCCAAAGCACGGGGAGGGGGGGGGGGGCGGCACCCGACCGGCCCTATTGACATGCATTGTCAGCGGCGCTTAAGTGGCGCTAACATTTGGCATGTCACTTTTCTCCCTCAGTGTACAATACGATCGTATTGTACGCCCGGGGAGACGACGCGTAATTCATAGTTCTTTATGAGAGCTATGAATTAGCGTAATTACGGTGCACATTTTGCCACATATAAAGCTCAATACATGCCAAAATAGGAGCGCGATTTCGCTGACAAATAAGCCATGTGAACATACCCTGAGAACAGGCTTCCTTCTGGGATTACAAACATGCAGACCAATTTGATGCAGTGTGCAGCATATGTTCTGAGCACTAACAGACTCAAACCCCACCCCTTTAACTTCTACAGCAATGCTGGCAGCATTCATATGTCTATTTTGAAAAGACAATGCTTGGATATGATGCTGAGCATGTGCATTCAGCTTCTTTGGTTGACAAAGGTGCGGCTTGTTCTGAGAGGAACCTGTCTTGTTAAACCATATGCTCTTTTCTACTGTGCTGCAGTTCAGTTTTAGTGTGTTGTCAATCTTCTTATAGCTTAGGCCATCTTTATGTAGAGCAACAATTCTTTTTTTCAGATCTTCTTTGTCATGTTCTTTGCCATTAGGTGCCATGTTGAATTGCCAGTGTGAAAGCGATAACCCGAAATTGAACACATCTGCTCCCCATTCACACCTAAGACCTTTTAACTCTACCGAGTCACATGACACCTTGGAGGAAAAATGGCAAATTGGGTACCATTTGTCCATTTTCACTTAGAGGTGTACTCACTTTTGTTGCCAGCGGTTTAGACATTGATAGCTTTGTGTTGAGTTATTTTGAGGGCACATCAAATTTACACTGCCATACAAGCTGTACACTGACTATTTTAAATGATATCAAAGTATCATATTTTCAGTGTTGTCCCATGAAAAGATATAATACAATATTTACAAATATGAGAGGGGTGAACTCACTTTTGCAAGATACTCTAGGTCCCTGTCTTAATTTGGGCTCACAGTTTAAATTCCAGATTAATTTATCAGCATGGTTGTTGCATGTAGTGGGAGAGGAAGGTACTCAGAGAAAACTCACTGAGAGAATGTACAGAATCTCTGTAGTGGTTGTATTTAGTGGGGCTGCTACCCAGGACCCAAGCACTGCCCAAAGGCCCCAAAGAAACTAAACCCGAGCCCCCATGCCCTTTCCCTATTTTTTCTCCATACAAAAGCCCCTGGACAAAAAGGGGTTTTTAACAGTTTGTGAATATAAACAACCGGTGAAATCACAGCATTAATCAATGAAAGATTTTTGGGGAAAAAGGGAAATATTACAACCCTGTTATCCAAAAAAAAAAGTATACAGCGTAACTTTAACAATGATAAAAAATTAAAATAATGAATTCCCTAATTTGTTTTAAAGCACAATTTTCTCCCCTCCTGGAAATCTCTGCCCTCCAAACCCTTCTACCCGCTCCCCCTTTTTGTCAACTCCTTTTTTAAAAACTGTCTCCAAAAATTCTCCCATCTTCTCCCAAAACTCCCGGGAACCCCACCCGCCCCCAACAATTAAACAGACTCCCCCTTCCTACTTTTTACCAAAATTCAAAAAACCGAAAAATCATCTCTTTAGGATAGCCTTTCAAACCCCAACAACCCGGTGGCCCCACTACACCCCCCCCCAAAAAAATTTGCCCCCTTCCCCCTTTGTCTCTTTCCCCCTTCCCCTTTAGATTTAAACCCCCCCACAGGCAGGGACCCTTTTTCTAACCCTTCCCGTACCCTTTTTTCCCGTCATCTATTGTCCCCATTTTTTACTTGTTTGACTTATGTTATGTTTGTTTTAACCCCCCTTTGGGAATTTTTACAGCCCCCTGGGAAACAAAAGCCCCTCTAAAATATATAATAATAAAAAAAATTTTTAAAGTAAAAGGGGTTAATGGATGACACACAATTGGCCCTTTTCCCTGTAAAAAAGGGCCCCAAATTCGTCGGGCAATTTTTATAGTCATCAAGAAATTTTATAGAGATAGTTTTGGGATTGAGTGTGGAAAGGGCCCCTAGTGGAAATTTTATTAATAGAGCCTACCGTCCAGATGATTCCCCCCCCCCGTTTTCCCCCCCTACAGCTACTGTTTCATGGGCTGCACTTATGCTTTTTTTTCCCCATCACCTTTTCCCCTTGCTGTCTTGCTAAAAATCAGCATTCACCAAACCCGGGTTTTTGGTATAAAAAAAGTTTTATTGGTAGCTACTGTAAAAAAATCCCGTGAACTTTCTAACTAAAATTTTAAAGTCTGCAGTTAATTTTTTTTTATTAAAAAACAGATAGGCAATAGATAAAATGTAAAGTCGCTTTTTAAAATACATATGTTTTAAAGTTCCAAATGCAAAACTATTTTTTTTCCATATGCAGCCTGGGACAATTGATGTCTATACTTGAATGACTATACATTTTCATGCTGTTTTTGAAACAGGCTAAAAAGGGTTTATATAAAAAATGGTTTTATTGAAAATTTATACGGAAAAAAATTTTAAAAATCCCAAAAATTTAAAAAAAATTGGTTATTGTGGGGGAAAAAAATTAAATTGTTTAACCAGGAAATTGTCCACAAAAATATACTTTAAAAAACTTTTTGAAGGGCGAATGCAAATTGGGGAAAGGGGTTATTTTAATTCATTTTTTAAATTTTTTGTTATGGAAACCTTTTATTAAAAGTTTTTTATGGTTTTTGTGCAATTCCCCGGGGGGCCCAAAACATTTTAAGTTCTAACCGTAAAAAGTAGGATAAACCATTTTTTAAGGTCAACTATGGTTTAAAACCTCTGGAAAAATGGTTTTAAAAAAAAAAATTTAAAAAAAAACACAAAATTATTTGGAAAGTATTTTACTATTTTTGGTTTTTTTACCTGATCAAACCTTTTTTTACCATTGTTTTCAAAACCCATTTTTTAGGGCCCTTTATTGTTTGGGGTGGTTGTTTCCCCCTTTTAAAACTTTTTCTTCTGCAAAATAATTTTTTTCTCACTAAGAATTTTTAAAAAAAATAAATTTTTTTTTTTTTAGTCAAAGGAAACAAAGGGTTTTTCTCGTGCCGGGGAATTTTTCTTTTTTCTGTCTTTTTTTTCCCCGAAAAAAGGCCATACAGATATCACAGTATTTGTACCATCATTCAGAAAGGAGCAGCCCAGGTCTGATATGCCCATCACTGGTAGGTACACAGAAATGACATGTTAAAAGCATTGACATCTAGCTGTGAAAAGTGTTTCATTTATTTTCTATACTGGTTTAATCTTATCATATTATGATGATTTACATAGCCAGGTAACCTATACAGAGCGGTGGCCTTTTAGCTACTTCTCAGGTGAGATGTGGTGTCTATGCATTTAATAGTAGGAAACTGCAGACAGCACACCCTCTAATGATGTAACACACCCTCTAGGGGTGTAACACACCCTCTAGAGGTGTAACACACCCTCTAATGGTATAACACACCCTCTAGGGTTGTAACACACCCTCTAATGGTGAAACACACCCTCCTAGGGTGTATACACCCTCTAGGGTGTAACACACCCTCCAAAGGTGTAGCACACGCTCTAGGGGTGTAACACACCCTCTAATGGTGTAACACACCATCTAGGGGTGTAACACACCCGAAAATGGTGTAACACACCCTGTAGGGGTGTAACACACCTCTAATGGTGTAACACACCATCTAGGCACGTAACACACCCTCTAACGGTGTAATACACCCTCTAGGGGTGTAACACACCCTCTAATGGTGTAACACACCCTCTGATGGTGTAACCTATACAGAGCGGTGGCTTTTTAGCTACTTCTTAGGTGAGATGTGGTGTCTATGCATTTAATAGTAGGAAACTGCAGACAGCACAGCTCTGTAAATGTGTACTTTGTGAAAGGCACTCGCTCCAACACTGGCCCCTGCTCTTCCATAAATGTAAAAAATGTAAACGGCAGCATACGCAGGAGTTCTTTACTTTTTCGATTACCTGTACATAACATATAGAATGCACAACATTTTGACTTATGCAGAAAAAGCCTTTTTCAAGTATAAGCCGAAACGTTGTGTTTTTCTATACAGGTAAGTGAATAAAGCAAAGGACTTGATATGCTGGTGTTTTTTTTTGTTTTTTTTTTTAATTTTTTGGTCTAAACAAGTTTTGAAATGATTTGTAAGACTACATCTGTTGCACTTCCTTTGAAGGGTAACATTTTATTTGGACTTCGGTTCTGCTACCAAAGTCAATTCAGAAATATCCACAAAAGGAGCCACAATCACATATTCTGTACGAGGATAAGGAATGTCTTCATTGCATATTAAGACGAGCCTTCTTCAGGCATGGTATAAAGGCTACATCAGTGTACCATAAAACTGTGTAGAGAACTTGTAGCTGTGGTCTAGAGATGTAACCATTGGAGAAACTTCTCTTCTTGTGCTATACCTGAAGAAGGGTAGTCTTACCTGAAGCATCACACTATAGTGCTCTGCTTACTGTGGTTCTAGTTGGTCTGTTAATTATGCTCATACTGGATATGTAAATGTGGCTCCTTTTGTGGATATTTATGCATCTAATAATGACCTTATTTTACAGTTTCCACTACACACCAGAACATCATTTATCAAAACTGTCTTTGTTGCCCACAGAAAACCAATCAGAGATAAGCTTTCAGTTTTCAAACTGCTCTGTAAAAATTAAATCTGAGCTCTGATTGGTTGCGAGGGGCAATAAAGACAGTTTTACTGCTAGTTTTAATAAGTTAGGACCAAAGTGTTAATTTCCAACATTGTAAGCTGTATACATATATGCTCATTAAACACTATGTGGTACATGTATGAAAACTGTCCAGGTCTAACACTTTCTTTGTTTCCCGTAGCTCCAATCAGAGCTCCCTTTTCATTTCATATAGTGCTCTGAAAAAATTAAAGGGGAGCTCTGATTGATTGCTATGGGCAACAAATCACAGAAAAATGAAAAAATCTCTATCAAAAAGGGTTTGTGCAAAAAAGACTAATCACTGATCAATAATCATCAAGCCCTATCTCTAAAATATACCTTTTATTAATAATCTTTTATAAAAAAGGTTGCTAACCACAACCTTACCTAAACCACTAAATATACAAAAGAAAACTTAACCACTAAATGTTCAAAACAAATACCTCTATCCCTTACTCTTTCCCTGCAAAGACCCTAGCAAATGGCCGGGTCATCGTCCCGACAAGGATGGCCCCACCTCTGTAGGCTTGCCCTGTTGCCACACTGTATAATCTGTATAATAATGGTGCCATAACTATCGGTCACCTATTGCTATGGGAGTCATCTGTATCCCGTATTATTGAAATCCCCTGATGAACCCCCCGTTTTGTATTTGGGGGGGAGAAACGCGTCGGGATAATTTGGACCACATTGGGAGACTTTGGATCGCAATGAAAGGCCCATTGGGAATGCTTGGATTATATCAAGAAGCATCTTAAAGGTCGTATATTGAATACTGTTTATCTACCCAATTGTTTAGGGTCCCTGCAACTAATCTAATGTATCCTGGCTTATTAAGAGGTGGCTAATATAGTTTGGATTTTTTATCTCCTCCTCTTTTTTGGCAATTCTTTGTCCCTTTTGTGATAATATTTTGGAGTAAATACAAATAGGGATTATACAGTGTGGCAACAGGGCAAGCCTACAGAGGTGGGGCCGTCCTTGTCGGGACGATGACCGGCCATTTGCTAGGGTCTTTGCAGGGAAAGAGTAAGGGATAGAGGTATTGTTTTTGAACATTTAGTGGTTAAGTTTTCTTTTGTATATTTAGTGGTTTAGGTAAGGTTGTGGTTAGCAACTTTTTTTTATAAAAGATTATTAATAAAAGGTATATTTTAGAGATAGGGCTTGATGATTATTGATCAGTGATTAGTCTATGGGCAACAAAGAAAGTTGTACACCTAGCAGTTTTCATAAAAAGGCCCTATATACCTTTTGTATACTATATGTTATAGATGTATTCTCATTGCTGAAAACATGCTTGTGTATCATTGTCTACCTCTATGATATATTGATAATCTGCTACTAAGAACAAAATGTTAACTTTGAAATCCTCATTGTTTTCTTAAGATCAACACATTTTAGCTGATCTTGAGAAGAAAAAGATCTTGGTCTTTACTCCTTCTCGTCGAGTCGCTGGGAAACGGCTGGTGTGCTATGATGACAGATTTATTGTCAAGTTGGCCTACAAAAGTGATGGAGTCATTGTCTCAAATGATACCTATAGAGATCTACAAAGTGAAAAGCCAGAATGGAAGAAATTCATAGAAGAGCGACTTCTCATGTACTCCTTTGTCAATGATCTGTAAGTGGAGTTGTAGGACATCGCATTAATATACTGTAATATACTGTAATCATATCTATATCTTAACAACAACCCTCTGTTTAACAGACTTTTGATCACTTTTTTATATCACAAGGCATTATGGGAAAGGAGCTGGAAAGCTCACTGCGCCCTCTATAGGTTGTAACAAATCCTCAATTTACTTCTGATTCACTGAATCTTTGAGAAGCAAAAAGGAATAATTGTCAAGCCAATATTGCTCATCTACATACGCGTTTCGGGGTTTTGCCCCTCATCAGTGTAGAGCAGAGCGATATTGGCTTGACTGGTGGGAGGCAATGAGGAGGGGAACATCTCTCCTTATGGAGAGCACCAGTTAAGGTGTGTAGTGTTTTGTTTTGCCTTTTAGCCCACTACTCAGCATCTGCATATCACAAGGGCATTATGGGAAAGGAGCTGGAAAGCTCACTGCGCCCTCTATAGGTTGTAACAAATCCTCAATTTACTTCTGATTCAAATGAATCTTTGAGAAGCAAAAAAGGAATAATTGTCAAGCCAATATTGCATCATCTACATACGCGTTTCGGGGTGTTGCCCCTCATCAGTGTAGAGCAGAGCGATATTGGCTTGACTGGTGGGAGGCAATGAGTGGGTATGAGGAGGGGAACACCCACCAGTCAAGCCAATATCGCTCTGCTCTACACTAATGAGGGGCAAAACCCCGAAACGCGTATGTAGATGAGCAATATTGGCTTTACAATTATATTTCCCTTTTGCTTCTCAAAGATTCAGTGAATCAGAAGTAAATTGAGGATTTGTTACAACCTATAGAGGGCGCAGTGAGCTTTCCAGCTCCTTTCCCATAATGCCTTGTGATATGCAGATGCTGAGTAGTGGGCTAAAAGGCAAAACAAAACACTACACACCTTAACTGGTGCTCTCCATAAGGAGAGATGTTCCCTCCTCATACCCACTCATTGCCTCCACCAGTCAAGCCAATATCGCTCTGCTCTACACTGGGTGAGGGGCAAAACCCCGAAACGCGTATGTAGATGAGCAATATTGGCTTGACAATTATTCCTTTTTGCTTCTCAAAGATTCAGTGAATCAGAAGTAAATTGAGGATTTGTTACAACCTATAGAGGGCGCAGTGAGCTTTCCAGCTCCTTTCCCATAATGCCTTGTGATATGCAGATGCTGAGTAGTGGGCTAAAAGGCAAAACAAAACACTACACACCTTAACTGGTGCTCTCCATAAGGAGAGATGTTCCCCTCCTCATGATCACTTTTTTAGTAATACATGGAGCATGAATTTTCACTAGTCTGTTGAACCAACCTAACATTGCTCTACGAGGCTTTCTTATTAGACCAATGATTAATCTTTATTAGAAAATACATTATTTTTGAATAGATTTTATAGTAATCCATTAAAATATGTAAATCATAATACCATATTTGATTTAACACCAAACACAAGTTTAGGCTTTGCTTGTATTATCTTCCAAACCCTCATGCTTTCCTTTACTAAGCAATTTGATTTGATATCATTTTAATTTTAGAAGCAATTTTAATGCACATAGTTACTTTAGTTGTTTACAGGTTGTTTGAAATGTTAAGATTTCTTTCGAATGTTCTGTCAGCTAATGCTTATGGAATTTGTCTTTTAATTAGATTTATGCCTCCAGATGACCCTATGGGTCGTAAAGGCCCAAACCTGGATGACTTTCTGAGAAAACGGCCTATTGGACAAGAAAACAAAAAAGTACAATGTCCTTATGGTAAAGATACATTTTCTTTCTTCTCTCTACAAGCAAATATTATGAGTTAAATATAATAGTTTTTATATAATGGCATACCTTTCAAGGCCAACTAGAATCTCTGTAATAGCAGTTCACAGATCTTCTGGGCTGCTATACCTAAATAAAAATATTGTAAGTAATTACCACTCAATGTAAATGTTGAGTTTGAAAAGCTTGTAGGAAAGTGGATAATTTCCAGATTAGTGAATCAGCCCCACTGACTCTACAGTTTAACTATGTTCAAGTGCATGGATCTACTGTCTCCCACAGTTCACTTACTTCAGCACATCATCCACCCAAAATTCCTGCAACACTTCTGCTTCTTCTTTTAGCCCTTCAATCCCCAGATTCACTTTTAGATTCCTTCTGCGTCTTCCATAGCACACACTCTTAAAACCACTGTTTATTGTCACCCTAATTTGTGAGCCGGAACAATCATGCAATTGATCATGTCAGTAGTTTAGATCTATTTGATGCAAGAATTTTAGACTTTCTGGAGTAAAAATAATAATCTTATTTAATTTATAGTTTAGAATTATTAACATCTAGAAGTTTTGTCAAAGAGTCACAGGCAACTTCAGACTCACACTTCCTGGTTAGGCTGTGGGTGGTTCTACAGCAGAGATGAGCATATTTGTCATCTTTATAACTAGCTTTATGTAACAGTGACCTAAGTGCAGGATATTTAATCTGTAGGAAACAAAACTACAGAGCTCCAAGAAGTAAAATCAATTGCTTTTCAAATTTAAACAATCTAACATCACTCCCTTCTCTCTGCCTTATAAGACAGAGAGCTATGAATGGTAAACTAGAGACACTTGTATGCACTCAGAGCAGATAAAATCTCTCTAATTTTATGACCAGGACAATATCAAAAGACCAGTGTATTTAGTAAAAGTCTTTATTTCAGCTAATCATTGTAGTGAGAAAATGCCTTTAAGGGCCACATGTATGAAACGGTTTAGGTCTAAAACTCACTTTTTTGCCTATAATAACCTATGGGCAAAAAAGTGAGTTTTAGACCTAAACAGGTCAAAATAACAGTACATTTCTGATGTCGATAAGTTATGTATACATAAAGTTCTGTTTAAAGCCATAAATTAGCATATTAAAAGATTATTTACCATCTTCTGTTTCAGGTAAAAAATGTACCTATGGGATGAAATGTAAGTTTTATCATCCAGAAAGGACAAACCAAACTCAGCGTTCAGTTGCTGATGAACTGCGTGAAAATGCAAGACTTTCTCCTACCAAGGGCAACTCTTATTTAGAAGACAAAAAGCCAAGAAATGTGTCAGTTGCTGAGATGTCCACAGTGGATCCAGACTTCACCTCTATGCAGAAACGTCCGTTAGAGAGAACTGGATCTTCTCAGAGGGCTAGGACATCAGACAAGAGTAAATTAAACCTATGGAGTGGAACTTCTGATTATTATTCTCTTTGCCCAAATGACTCCCACAATCCAAGCTCATATGACTCCGGTACCTGTGACCATTCTCACGATTCAGCAAATTATTGCAACAGTAATCAACGGATCCCATGCTGTCAGCATAGAAATTATTTGGATCATGATCCACGTCAACACTATGGTTCTCAGAAATTGGCTCCACATGGTTTTCCTCCAACGTCTTATTTCCCATATAACCCACCTTCTCCATGGTCTTCCCAAAATGATTCACACCAAATTTACAGAAGAGAAATGGTTGAAAAACCTGCATCAGCGCCACATAGCCTACCACATGTACACAGTACAACCCAGCCTCCCCACTCGCTTGAGTTTTGGTCAGATCCAGGAGCCAGGCATCATTCTTCCAGTACACCTCAGTCTGGCTATCAATTATACAGTGCTATTCCGCCTTCTAACAATAATTTTCAACAATGGCAAAACTCTGACAGCAGCACAAGGGAGAGAATGAGTGTGCGCACCAGACTTTGTGCCATCTTTCAGCCCTCGTTAGTAGATGCTGTGATGAACATGTTTCCACATTTATTGGATCCACAAATTCTTTCAGAAGAAATTTTAAATTACAGATCTCAAATCAGGTTGTGAAAGTAACCAGATTGTTTAAAAGAAGCCTCATAAAGAAAGTTGGATGTACAGCCACAGTTTATATTAGTACTCGAAATCTCATTATGCAGGCCCTCTGTTTAGTAAACTATGCAATATTGTCCTAGAATAGATTGTGTGGCTGTTTAACTGATTAAGTTAATGTATTATTCTCATTTTTGAGAAGCAACCGAGTGACAAATTTTGGAGTGTTTAATTAATGTAAGAACGACTCTGGATGGCTGCAAGTCCTGTTTAGTATATGCGTTCATCATACTGTGCATTGAGTTACGCAAGACCATGTGATATCAGACCATTGTTTTTGGGTAGATTTTATTTTTTATCCCTTTATGTACATTTTTTATATCTAGAAGCCTTTTAGCAGAAATGTAACGTTGTATGTTTCATAAGCAAATTAACAGGACTGTGGTATTGACAGCTCTGGCTTAAAGGAACACTTGGGGCAAAATTGTTACGCAGAGTTTAGTATAGTGAGCAATGGGGTGGTGCATGCCACATGGATTTAAGAGAACCCCTGCCCAACACAGTGTATCAGTTATGCTGGAGTGTTTCTTTAACTATAGAACGATTCAAGGATTTACTTTATGAGATGTATGACTTCTAAGATCTTCCTGAATTCTGATTTTTGTATGATGTAATTGTACAGGACAGATCTATGGCTTCCAGGAGCTAACATTAGAGAATGTTTGACAATTCAGGACCATTCCGTTTAATTTTCATATGCTATTTAGGGTTTGGACTTGACTTGCTTTTTCTGTGGAATCCTTTATTTATGGATTCAGCACATTATGCATCTATAGTTTATATGCACAAAGCAAGCTAACACATCATCACATGTGACATCATTATGTAAGTAGATAGATAGCTATATATAAGTATAGAAAACATATTGATGTCTTTGTGGTGGGGAAACAGCCAAAACAATTGCCACAAAGCAATTGACAAGTTGATGCATATTGTATCAAAACCTTAATGCAAAATCTAGTGGTTGGTTTATTATTACCTAGTGAAAGGATTGACTCTTTATCTAGAAAACCTGTTTATTATGACAAAAGATCATTTTAATTAGCAGGAAAGCCGATACCTCTCCATCACCTGAAGTGGTTAAGTAGAGAAATTGGTGTTCTAAAAAGCTAAATGTGCCTACCAAAGTGTATTTGGTTCATTCCTTGTAACTAATGCCATATCAACATGAGATGCTGACTGCTCAGAGGTTATCCAGAATATAACCACAGTTGCAATAATAGAAAAAAGGAATCCAACAAAGCAATCCAACCAAAGTATAATAAAGACTCAGACTTTTTCAAAATACCATAAAACCCAGACCTAAATCCAGTTAAAGACACTGATGCATTTCAGACACACTCCTTAAGCATGATTTAATCATGTTGATTCAGGACTACGTTTGAAATGCGTCAGAGCCATTGCTTGGACTTATGTCTGGCCTTTGTGAAATTTTAAATTTATCATGGAATAAAGTCTGAAGGGGCCACATGTATGAAAACTGTTTAGGTCTAAAACTCACTTTTTTGCCTATTGTGGGCAAAAAAGTGAATTTTAGACCAAAACTATTTTCATACATGTGGCCCTAAGTTTTTATTAGTCTAAGTTTTATTATACTTTGGATCAATTGCTTTGCTGGATTCTTTTTTTCTATTGTTTTCTCTTTTCACACTGATTTATTTGCATTCGCCAGAAAAATCTCTCAATTAATAGCTGCATCTGATGGATTCTGTATCGGTGCATTGGATGCCTAGAGGCAACCATTAATAAAGCAAAAAACTTTTTTTCAGCATGTCTCTGAATGGAATAATGCACTCTACTGTGTTCCATACGGCAAATAAATGTGTGCCTTGAGATATACTTCCCAAACAGAAACCAAAATGACACTTATTTTGCTTTCGGCAGGTAATTGGGGTCTATGGATATGTTTACCATATACACTGGGAGCTTTTCTGTCCCTCATAGTTAACATACAATGCTAACCGCAGTGTGAAAAGACATCATTTATGAGGTTAAGTGATAAAACGGTCTACCAGAAAAATTGCCTTTTGTACCCATAACATTTCCTCAGAGCTGAACTTTTACTCCTTAAATGGATCTGCAAAAATCAAAGCTGTAAAGTGAGTGAACAAGACCAGCTTTTCTGCTGGCAGTTTTAATAAATGAGGCACGCTATGTTATTTTTCTACCAGATGCCTACAGGGAACACCTTTGTTTTAATTTGGTAATGTTTTGACCCTTACACTTGGTAATATGTATAATCTTTAAAAATGGCACTATGTGCCATTTCACAACCCAGGAATGCAAATCTTTTAATATTTGATTATCAACATTACATGAGCTGTGATGTTTCAAAATTGTAAGCAAAATGCTTTCTTAATTATATTGTTGTGATATAACCTGTTTAATAGTATGCCTATGTAATAATATGACATAGGGTGAAATCATTTGGATGGGTTTCATTCTGTGCACCCAGAAGTGGCACTGCAATTGTTGGTGTCATTGTGTGTATTAGTGTCCCCGAAAGTGGTTGCAGCAATTGTTGGTGTACAGCTAATTGCATGAATAAAAGTTTTGATTTTCAAAATGTTGTTCTGATTATTTAATAAAGTGGCTCATAATGTAGTATTTTGACTTGGAAAAGATTTGTAGCCAGCACTGCACCAGTCCCGGCATTCATCTGAACTGCAAAAGCTGAAAACACTCCCAGCAATACCAGTGGAGGAACAGCAGGCGTGCTGCGCTTCAGTTTTAGGTAATTCTGTTCATTTAGGGCAAATTGAATATTACAGAAAAATCACCAAAAATGGGCCCTAACCTTAAGTTGGGTTTACGATAATGGCTATAAAGGGGGTAAATTTTCATTTCAGAGTCGCTTAGGGTACTGCGGAACTCCAAGCCACACATCGTTCCCAACAGGGTGTCACTTATGGTGTGACATCTCTGACATCACTTCAAGTTTCCCTAGGTTACCCCTATGTTTTGAAAACCATAAGTGACCATAACCATAGTCACATTATTATTATACATTACTATATTTGCAAGCTCGCAACCGCATCAAGGGTCTTCCCAAGTAACATTGGGGCTTATATTGCCTCCTACTGGGTTTAGTCTATTGTGCAGTCATTGATCTGTAAGTATGGCGTTGTGTTTCTGTTTTTGAGTAAATAATGTCCCATTTTTCTTAGCGTAGGGTCTCGCAAGAAAACGAGGACCTTTGACACGGGTTGCGATCTTACAAATATATTGGCCACTGTATTAACTAATTACTCATACTTCATATTTTTCTACTATGTCATTTTTGCCCTAAATACTGGGGAGCTATGGGTGGCAGAATTTTGTGTTGAACACCTGAAATATGCTGGGCAGTATGCCCATTCGATTAGTAGAGGTGTCATAGGTTGTAAGCAAGCATGGTGCACCACACATATCTGTATAAGTGACACCCTTTGTATTGCCTTATCTTTATGCAATTATAATACTAGCAACCACCCCCTCATACTGTACATAAAAGGTGTGTGGGTGGTTGTCTTATCAGTATTTTTTCATTTGTGCAGTCTACCGTATGATATTGTGGTTTTTCTACATACTGGTGTGAATTGGTATGCTTCATTGTAAATAATGCCCTGCAGAAGTGGATGATAAATGCCACAGAACTCCAGGCATGTTTACGGAAGGTGAGAGGCAACCAAGTGTCACATCAGACCAATTGTAACCATCTATGTCAGCGAGTTCTGCATGTTAGACAACTGGCAAGGTTACCTGACCACTCCACTAGGCACAGGTATCATGCATGGGTCAGGGAGCATCTCTGCTGGACTAGGGACCAGTGGTCCTCAGTGCTGTTCAGTGATGAAAGTTATTTCACTCTGAGCAGAAATGATGGCCACCAATGATGCTGGAGACATCAAAGAGAGCGCTATGTATCAGCCACAGACGAACCTTTGGTGGTGGTTGTGTTATGGTGTGTGTCTAGTCAATATATTTTCTGAATGGTACGGTGACAAGCCTCTACTTCATGAATAACATCATTAATCCAGTCATTTTGCTTCTGCATGAACAACATAGAACTAATTTCATCTTCATGGACGACAACGCTCTGGCTCATCGAGGTCGCATCATTAGGGAATGGCTTTTGGAGACTCAAATGGAGTGGCCTGCACTTTCTCTAGGCCAGAACACCCCATAAAACCTTTGGGAGATCTATTGAGCCACCGTGTAGAAACTTATAACTGTGCACCCCTGAACCTCCATAATCTGAGGGCACCCTTCAAGAAGAGTGGGATGCTATGTCTCAGCCATCAACAGCTCAACTTGTGAACATCATGAGTCAAGCTGTCATTGTCAAGATGTAATTGATACTCAAGGCCACATGACATGTTATTGAGACATTGACATTTTTTGATGGTGTACACCCTCCACTGTTGTTGGCTTTTGTTCCATGGAGTTGTTTGAGATGAGAAAATTAACATTGCATGCTAGGACTTAAATGGCCTACTTTCAGGAGAAAATATCCCTGCCTAAAGAGAGGGTTTGTGGCTCCAAGCACCCCAACTGCTATAGGAAGGGAGCAGTTAATTACAGCAGTCTCTTTGAATGCCAGCAACCAGAGGAAGCATCCAATCTCCGCTGTTTAACCCTCTAGTAACCGTGATCCGTGACCGCAGCATAATCAAAGTGGATTTCCTTGCTTCATCAGGTCATTGGCATTCCCAGTGCCTGATGAGGCCTGGGATCTATACAGTCAGTCCTAGGGACCTAGAGAAGCCCCAGAGCTGTCTGCATAGTAAGGCTGCTGACAGCAGTCTGTCTCATACTGACACAAAGTGTTGTGTTACAGCATACATTAGTATGCTAATAGATTATAATGTGTAAAAATAGTTATCCCTTAATAGGATTAAAAAAAAGTAAAAAACACAAAAAAGTGTGAAAAAAATAAATAAAATTAAAATAAATGTTATTTTAGTTTGAAATGTGAATGGTGTAAAAAATAATAAAAAACCACAAATGCAGAAAAACACTTTTTTTATGTTCACTCTGAAGCCTAGCAGTGCTGCCATGGTGGTGATGGCCAGACACTGGCCCACTGGCTCCTTATTGTCTTTGGCAGACATAGCCATATACGCCATATACGATGCATGGCTAAAAGTACTTGGACACCTAACCTTTACATGCCTCCACTCTTCTGACAAAGCTTTCCAAAGAGTTTGGAGTATCCATGTGGGAATTGTTGTCCAGTCAGCCAGAAGAGCATTGTGAGGTCAGGTACTGATACAGAACAAGAATACTTGGTTTATAATCAGTCAAGTTCATCCCAAAGGTGTTCAATAGATCAATGGTCTTTGTCGGCCAGCACACATGAGCTTATTAATGCTGGAAAAGAATGGGCATTTACCCAAACTGTGCACCACCAATGTTTGTCTATAGAGAATGCATGGCTGTGTGCTTGATTGTATGTTTCACATACTTTTGGCTATTTTGTATTAAAATATTTGTTAAAAAAATTGAATTATTGAACACTTATCCTCAGAATTCCTAAAGCAAGCATTGTTTGCTGTTTTTAAAGGGACTGTCTGAGAATAGGTCTGCTTTGTTAAAACTTAGCACAAGTGCTCTTATAAATAGCAATAACTGGCAACCATTTTTCATCCTGCATTGTCTATCACTTTTGGCACATTGATGTAAGTGGCTTATTAAAGAGTCCTAGTATAAAAAAAATTGTAATTATTGTGCCAGGAGATCAAGGTCACCTCAGTACAATTTCTTCATAAGGAACTGCAAATGTTGTTCTTGCTGAGTTGTATAAGGTTACTAATTATAGTCCTTCTCCGCTGTGGCATTTTATTCTATTTCTGGTGCCTCTGTTCCTTTTACTTAATCATAATTACTGTGCTCCCAAAGGTCATTTACTGACCTTCAATTTTTTTTTCAATAACAAGTGATAACTTTGCTACTTTTACTATTTATTCCAAACAAAATTCTACTTACAGTGGAGCGCCCTGCTGTGACTGTCCACATGGCATGGTTTCTTCATTGGATTTTCAGTCGGTTTGCGGATTTGGTAACCGTCTGAAGACAACTACCAACCATCCCCATAGACTTTAATAGAAAGTCGACCCAGTAAAGTAATCTACATGGTAGTCAGTGCTTAAGGGGGGATGGACAAATCCACAGACCACAGACAGATCCGTCCCCCATAGTCATTAAAAAGACAATAAAATACTAGCCAGATTCTTAATCAGAATCCCACCAGTATTTTGTCACTGTCGTGTGGCTGTAGCCTTCCAGTATTAAACCATGATAAAAAATTGCTAATGCATGAAATGGAAGATCTAGATTTAACAAAGTCAAGCTTGAGACAGAAAGCAGAGTCTTTCGAAACATCTCCGCTGCGAGAGGCAGCAAGCCAATACTCCTGCCAACTCTACGTTTATTCATTGAAAGGAATGACTAACCATTGAAAGATGGAATAAAAGCATCACCAGGTTATTTTCTACTATATTTATCTTTGCATCCAGTTAAGTGTATATTTGTAATTCAAAAAATAGTGAAATATAAAAATACTAATAAGAGTATGAGCCTGTTTGAACTGTGGACTTTGATGAATGTATGAGATGTAGGAGAAAATATCTCGATTTCGCGTGTGCATGTTATACGGCCAAACCATTTATTGTTTGAAGGATCTAGATTTAAAAAAGACACTGTATGCCTTGTATCTATATAGTTTTAAAATCAGAGAACTACAACTATACTTCCTGCACAATGGCCGGACAAATTGCATCCCTCTAGGATAGGAGTGTAAGCGATTGTCAATCAGTATGATCAGCTGTAAATTGTACATATGTACATAGTCTACATAAAATTCATGCACCATTGGATGTCCTATATTATAATGTATAAATTTAGTGGTTTATGTGAAACTGAAATTTATTCTGAAGGACGCAAAATGGTGCATTATATAGTTGCAATATGTTTTCTGTACCAAAGGTCTTGAACTATATATTATGTGATGCATATTTAATTTTTTTGCCTTTTGTATACAGTGCTCCCACAACATACAATATTAATTGATGACCCTTGCAAGTTGAAATCATTGTATGCTGAAACCTGTAAAGGTAGTGGATCCTCTAGTGCACTGCAAGAGATCTATATGAACTATGTCAGGGAGCGAAGTCTAAGGAGCTCCCCAGTATTCACCAGAGCCGGAGTGGCTTTAGTTGCGAGAGACTCCCAGGTTGCTACCCCTCACATGGCCGGTCATAGTGATAGTGAAGGTGCAAAGAGGTACATGTGGAGCAGGAAGTGGCATGGTCGGCAGACAGGCAGCAATGTCAGGGCATGCGGCAGAAACTAAGTGTGCGAGCAGGACCGTGGTGCACTCTGTGACAAAACCACAATGCTATGTAAAACTCGTTATTGGTTTCAAAACCGTAAAATGTCAACCAGCATTAGGCAAAATGAAAATTAAATAAAATAAACAGATAACTAAAACAGGCTAGGTAAGCCCTTGCATATAACAGTCAGAAAGAGCTACTAGAAGCTGGAAATAATTTTCTATTTGAGGATAGGAGCTTCTCTGGGTCATGTACTTTATACACAATGAACCAGAAATGAAGAAAATTAGGCACTAACCTGGTGCCCAACTAGCTGCTCATCCTGTCACATTAAGAGCAGTACAAAACATGAAGTACCACAGTGTACTGTAGAGAGATGCTACTAGACTTCCAATCACTTCATGCACTTCGATAATATATTTGTTAATCTCTTACCGGCAATGGACATACTGGTACGTCCATTGAAAAAAAAATGAAGAAGCACTTAAAAGAACTTATGACCGGCTTTCAGGAAGGGGTTAAACCAAGAAAGTATCCATGATACAGTGGGAAAAGAAAAAAGTATTTAGTCAGCCACCAATTTTGCAAGTTCTCCCACTTTAAAAGATGAGAGAGGCCTGTAAGTGACATCATAGTTAGACCTCAACCATGAGAGACAAAATGAGAAAACAAATCCAGAAAATCACATTGTCTGATTTGGAAAGATTTTATTTGCAAATTATGGTGGAAAATAAGTATTTGGTCACCTACAAACAAGCAAGATTTCTGGCTCTCACAGACCTGTAAATTCTTCTGTAAGAGGCTCCTCTGTCCTCCACTCATTACCTGTAGTAGTGGCACCTGTTTGAACTTATCAGTATAAAAGACACCTGTCCACAAAATCAAACAGTCACACTCCAAACTCCACATTGGTGAAGAGTAGTGTTGAGCGATTACTTTGGCTATCGACATCGGTCGATGGTCGATAGTCGGCCATCATCGACAAGATATTCGATGGTCGATGATAGATGATCGCCGATGACCCTTAAAGTCTATGGGAGCGCAACACCTGCATTCGTTCACCCAAACAGGGCGGGAGAAGCTGGAATAAAATCCACAACAGTCAAATGGATACGTGCTACATCTTAGGCAAACACACTTAGGTTATAAAAGCCACAGAAAAAAAATCACAGACCATTCACTATCCCTGTCTTGTACCACAGCATGACCCTTAACCTGCATCACCCACAAATTAAAAAGTGCCAGAAGGCAGTATGATTTGAACCATCATTTTACTTGAACTGGACATTGACTATCCCTGTCCTGGAACACAGCATGAGCCCCAAACCTGCATGACCCCCAGATTAAAAAGTGCCGGAAAAAGAAGTCTTTCAACCACCATTTAAGTTTCACTGGACATAGACTATCCCTTGTCCTGAGCCACAGCATGAGCCCCAAACCTGCATGACCCCAGATTAAAAAGTGCCGGAAAAAGGAATCTTTCAACCACCATTTTAGTTCACTGGACATTGACTATACCTGTCCTGGGCCACAGCATGAGCCCCAAACCTGCATGACCCCCAGATTAAAAAGTGCCGGAAAAAGAAGTCTTTCAACCACCATTTAAGTTTCACTGGACATAGACTATCCCTGTCCTGAGCCACAGCTTGAGCCCCAAACCTGCATGACCCCAGATTAAAAAGTGCCGGAAAAATGAGTCTTTCAACCACCATTTTAGTTTCACCTGAAATAGACTATCCCTGTCCTGAGCCACAGCATGAGCCCCAAACCTTCATGACCCCAGATTAAGAAGTGCCGGAAAAAGGAGTCTTTCAACCACCATTTTAGTTTCACTGGACATGACTATACCTGTCATGGGCCACAGCATTAGCCCCAATCCTGCATGACCCCCCGATTAAAAAGTGCCGGAAAAAGGAGTCTTTTAACCACCATTTTAGTTTCAACGGACATTTAATATACCTGTCCTGGGCCACAGCATGAGCCCCAAACCTGCATGATCCCAGATTAAAAAGTGCCGGAAAAAGGAGTCTTTCAACCACCATTTTAGTTTCACTGGACATATACTGTCCCTGTCCTGGGTAGCGCTTGCCCCTCCGTATGAGTGCGGACCAATTGAGCTTCACTTGGAAATACTGGTGGTTAACGCTCCTGTTCCACCCAGGTGCCCTTTTTCTTGGCATTTTTTTTCTCATTTTACTCAACGTGCTGGAGGAAATTGTCTCTGTACTTTGTTCTCTGTCCGTGCTCCATACTCCATGTCCTCTGAATAACCTACATCTGGTCAAGTTTTCCTGTACCTCCCTTGTACAATTCAGAGGAATTTTTTTACCAGCTATTTTGTACATGCAAGTTTTTTTACTAGTTTAATTCTAGAAAACACATTTTAAAAATAGGATGGAATCCCCCATGTCTTTGTTTCTCTTTTTTTAATTGTATTAAATGGGTTGTCTCAATACAGGGATTGATAGCTATGTTAAAGGGCTTGCAAAAACAAGTCATTTTGCAATATGTGTCCCTTAACATGTCCTACCTATTTTCCCGTTTCTGACAGCACCCTCACCCCTTTAGCCACTTTGGACAATTGTGAAGAACAATTGTCTGTCAGACACTACATTTTATTATAAATAGGCCTGTAGTAAAAGCTGCATGCACAGCAAAATGCCCCTAAAAAATTCAAAGCATGACCTTGAGCCACTTTGGGCAATTGTGAAGAACAAATGTCTGTTAGAAACAACATTTTTTTATAATAGGACCTGTATTTTTGCTGCATGTCCACGCAAAATGCCCCCAAAAATTCAAATCATGACCCTTGAGCCACTTTGGACAATTGTGAAGAACAAATGTCTGTTAGAAACAACATTTTTTAGCTTTAAAAGCAGCATGACCCAAAAAATTATAAAAATGACTTCTCAGCCACTGTTAAAAATTGTGAGGGGGAAATGCCACTTTGAAGCCACATTTCTGTTCCAAAAGGACCATGATTATTGCTGTACCTCACAGCAACATGACCCCAAAAAATTATAAATATGACTTCTCAGCCACTATTAAAAATTGTGAGGGAGAGCAGCCCCTTACTGGGGTGCCGGCAGGAAGAGCGTCGGGATCTCTGGAGGGCAGACAAGCCACGAATCCCGTGCCGAACCCACAGGGGAGACGGGGAGAGCTGGGAGAGGTCGCAGTAAGTAGCGCGCCCCTGCTGCAGATTGAATCCCTTCTGGGATCAGCGCCACGTGGGGAGTCGCCATCTTGTGCAGTGGCCCGTGCTGCCGACCGCACGCTAAATTTAGGGGGACATATGAGGCCTGAACCCTTCACCCCCAGCATGTCAGACAGAGGGGGCTCCCGAATCGGTCCTAGACCCCATAGAGGACCTAATGATGACCCTGCAGACACCAGGCACCAGAATGAGATCAGATTGTCTGGCTCTTGGTCCAGTCATAGCTCCCATGGCGACACACCATCTTGCTCCCATGACTCTGTAGTGACCCTTTCCCACCCACAGGCACGAGGGAGAGAGGCCACAACTGATTATATGCCCAGAGAGGAGGCCCTGCAGGCCCTAAAGGGACATCCTGAGTTACAGGCCCTTCTGTCCTTGATTCCAGTCAAGAATGACCTTATTGCAATGGCACAGGACCTTAAAACTGCATGGAGACAAGACCTGCAGATTGTCCAAACTGATGTTACTACCCTTCAAGCCAAAGTGCGCAATCTTGAGCAGTCTCAAACTACTGTCCAACAGTCTATCGCAGATCTCCAGTCCATGGTTGCTCACCAGAAAACGCTTCATCAAAACCTAATTGACCACATAGATGATTTAGAGAACAGGAACAGGCGAATTAACATCCGCATACGTGGTCTACCAGAGACTGTCACAGCCCAAGAACTTCCCCAAACTCTCACTAAGTTCTTTAACACTCTATTAGGGAGAAGAGAGGATGAGCATGCAGAGCTTGATAGGGCACACCGTGCACTAAGACCGCAAAGTCAAGATGACCAACGCCCCCGTGACGTAATATGCAGAGTCCATTACTTTTCCTTGAAAGAATCCATTATGAAAAAAGCCAGGTTCGCAAAAAATCTGGAATGGGAGGGTGCAAAAATTTCAATATATCCGGACTTGTCAAGACGCACACTGAGGCTTAGGCTTACCCTTAAACCGCTCCTCTCTGTCCTGCAGTCTCATCATATCCAGTACAGATGGGGCTTTCCATTTTCACTGCAGGTCCGCAGAGGGGATAGACTCATTACCCTGCACACCCCTGCAGACTTGCCGGACTTCCTCCATAGTTTGGATCTGCCGAATGTTTCCTTACCGGAATGGGACTCCATGTTTGTGGGATCTACATCGGGGGGTCTCCTCGGAGGGGGAACTCAGGACATGGCTTCCAGACAACAGTGTACTGCCAAGCCCCAGAGGGTTCAGAAAACCCATAAGCATGTAGTGGGGTCTGACATCAAAGGTGGCACTGCAAGTAAAAGGGGCCTGATGTACAACACTCAGTAAACACTGTATGGGATCTTCATGATATTCCATCTCCTTATGCTGGTTGTATAGGATAAGCACGACTGTTATGTTTGCAAAATGTGTTTTATATGTGAATGTATCTTTTGCGTGTTCCTAGAGATCTTTCCTGACAATCTGGCTTAGAGATCCTAATAGGATATGTGTCTCAATAATGCCTCCTGGACTCTTTTCTTATGGTAATATCCAGGTGATGGTCCCTAACCTCCTACTCCCTGCCCCTTACCTCTTTTCTTTCTTTTTTTTCTTCTCCCCCTCTCTTCCTTTCCCACTCCTCTCCCCTTCTTCCTATCCTACACTGTCATCTGGATATACTTATTTCTCCCACAAGACTACTAGCTCTGAAAATTGCAGAAAGTGCACTTCTCGGAGCTCGACAGCTGATATGGGAAAGACTCCCTGCATTGACCAATCGCACGGCGGGGCGTATCTCCGCCTCCTCCCACCGGTCACAGTGACCAGTCACAGTCCCCGCATAGGGACAGAAGTAGGCAAGCTGTGCCTACCCAAAGCTTCCTTCAGGAACCCGTGCTGGAACGGCGTTATACATTTATTTTCAGTGAGATACTCCAGGATAGCATCTCTGAGAAAACCTTCAAACATTTTACCTACAACAGAGGTTAAGCTTACTGGCCTATAGTTTCCTGGATCACTTTTTGACCCCTTTTTGAATATTGGCACCAAATTTGCTATGCGCCAATCCTTTGGGACATACCCCGTTATTAGACAGTCCATGAATATTAAGAATAGGGGCCTATCTATGACATCACTTAACTCTCTTAGGACACGTGGGTGTATGCCATCTGGACCTGGGGATTTGTCTATTTTAATCTTCCTAAGACGGAGCTGCACTTCTTCCTGGGATAGACAAGAAACTTTTAAGTTGGAGTTTACCACATCTCTCTGTTCAACAGGAAGGTCATCCTCCTCGGTAAATACAGTGGAGAAAAAAGTGTTTAATACGTTTGCTTTTTTCTCATCGCCCTCTACTGTCTCTCCCTCAGTATTTTTCAAAGGGCCAACATTTTCCGTTTTAATCTTTTTACTATTTATATAGTTAAAAAATATTTTGGGGTTAGTTTTACTTTCTACGGGAATACACCTACAAAATGACCCGTCTACACTACTCCTGTCCATGATCCCTTTACCACTAAGTTTTTAAGAGGAGCGTACTAAATATATCTGAAGCAGCTGGGGTTGTGATCCCCAACCTGGGGGACAGATGAAAACCCCAAACCACACAGAATGTTCAAAATTTGGCTGCAGCGCATGGAGGAGATCAGCGCGAGCGCAATCAGAACACAGCTAGTTTTAGGGGGTGTGGAGAAGGGGCGGGAATTTTGGGGATCTCCAAATAGTAAACTTAAATGAGACAATCAAAGGTAACAAACAAAGGGGCTCATTAATCAGAGATATTAAGACCATATAATCTAAGACCTCCCGGACATGACAAAAAGGGGTTCGGTTCCCGTCTCCCTCCATCACATAGGGCTGGTTATTTTTGCGTAAACTTTCAGCTACGTAGTTACCATATTACCACAATTTTTGTTTTTTTTCATTTTATTTAAACAAGTTATTTCTTTTTTTTTTGTTAAAAATGTGTGGGTTATAACGTGAAGACTAGGCTCCAGGGAAAAAAAGCCCTAAAGAAATTTCAAGGCATGATAAAGTATTGCTTTTTTTGCTATGACATGTATCTTACTGAAAAAGGGTTGTTCTTAATAAAAACTTAAAGATAACAATCTCTGTGATTTTAACCCAAAAATGTATGCAACGGCTATATTTCGAATGAAAACCTGATTTTTTCAATAAACTTTGAATTTGAAAAAAATGTGAGGGAAAAATGCCATTTAAAAAACCCACATTTCTTTTCCAAAAGGACAATGATATTCTGATCTCCAGCAACAACCCCAAAAAATTATAAATATGACTTCTCACCATATTAAAAATTGTAGGGAGAAATGCCATTAAAAGACATTTCTTTTCCCAAAGGACCATGATTATTGCGTACTCACAGAAACATACCCCAAAAAATTATAAATATATTTCTCACCACTATTAAAAATTGTGAGGGAGAAAGCCACTTAGAACCACATTTCTGTTCCAAAAGGATCAAATTTTTTTTTTAACTGAAATCTCACAGCAACATGACCTAAAAAACCATTGAAAAACGAAAACTTCTAAAGAAAAATAGAAAAAGGGAATACGGTGTTGTCAGAAACCTTGCTGTTTTTTTCATCTCCTCACAGCAAAACCACAAAATGAACTTTTGGGGAACCGAGAAAAAAAAAATTGCAGTAAGAAATGACATTTTAAAAAAAATTTTTAAAAGGGGACATTTCGTTTAAAAGAGAATTTGGGAAGTAGACCGGGCAACTAATCGGGGGCCCGGAAATTGGGGCCACAACATCATCAAGATCCATCCCTGATTCTCTTGATAAAAGCCCAAACATCCACATTATCTGGGGAAAGCCGGATGCGTTTGTCTGTAATACCCCCTCCAGCTGGGCAAGCTCCGCCAGATATGACGCGGCTCGGGGCAGGACAAACCTCTAGGGGCGTGGCGACACCAGGCCATTCGCCATTTTAAATACCAAGCCTATTGGGTCCAAACACATACAAAAACATCGTTTTTGAGACGCAGATATCGGCACCATACTTAAGTTGGTCCCCTGTGTGTTGGGATGTGTGCCCTGCATTGCATGTTTTGGGAGGTGGTAAAAAAGATTCCCAAGGTCCCCATTAGGCTTTTGCCACCTTGCCTGCTGTTTCCTCTCCCCGCTACGGCTAATTGGGGACCTATTGCTGTCACGTCCTGAGTTGTTCCACCGGACATTTGAGGAACGTAACGACGCAACAATGTCTCCATTGATCAATCAGCAAGGTCTTTTTTTTCCCGCTTTTTACTCCTTTTTGGGGGGTGGAAGGAAAGTGCTGATTTTTTTTTTTGTACCGGGGATCCAGGAGGGGGGGCCCCCATAACTGTTGTTCTTTTTGATGGCCTTAATGCGAGGATCATGTTGGGGGAAATGGAGCACCCAAGCTTTCTGTGAGAGAGGGACCCTTTAAATTTCCCCAAAGCCTCTGGGTCGGGGGGCAGTAGCAAACTCATCTTCCTCATCTTCCTCCTCCGCCTCAAATTCGCGCCAACCTTTTTCCAAGGCGGGGACTGGGTAACGTCGGTGTCTGGGAATACCTTTCCCCCTCCTCCTCCTCCGCTTCCCCCCCCGGCCAGCTTCAACACAGCCCTGACTTCCCTCAGATATGCCCCCGAGAGATGAGGTGCCGCCTTGCACTAGCCCTGAACCCCAAACCACTGCCTAATGAAGACCGATAAAATTGGAAACTTCGGGTTTTGTGGATTCGACGGAGAGAAAGGCCCGTGTCCCATCGTGTCCGTCTCCTCCTCCGTCGCGGGGCGGGACCTGTTTTTTTTTCAGAGTGTCCCGATCGTTCCAAACAAGACCCCACAATGCTCACGACAAGGGCATCGTCCGCATGACAATTTTGGTGGCTTCTTAAAAAACTGGCAAGGGATGGGCAGAGTTTCTTTCCCGCCTCCACTCTCGGGGGCTCAACACCCCGAGGTCCCCCCGCTGCTTGTCGGCAATGTGTTATTTTCGTACGCGTAATGGCATTGCGCTGCTCCACAATCGCGGGAGCATGTGGAGGGGGAATTCCAGCGTGTTCCACATCAACAATGAACGGTTGACGGGGAGGCCGAGCTGACCTGCAAGCAGCCAGGCGGGATGAAGCAGGGTGCAAAACGGGGGGAAGTGAAAAACTTAACTTCGACCCTTCCCTCAGCGGGGCAGTCCAGACCCGGTAGCTTTTTTAAAAAATTTTCGGGAGAAAAGGTTCATGACATGTGCCAGGAAAAGGATTGCTCCAGCCTACCGATCTTAAAGGCGCCACAGATTTCCGCCCTTATGCACACCCCCTTTTGCCTGGCAAAAGGGTTCTTGGCACCCAGCCAGCGCTCGGTCTCTTGCGGAGAGCCGTCCCAGTTTCCGACCTTGTGGGGTACTCTCCAAGATAGATAATTTTTGAACAGGGCCCCTGGTTTCTCTGGGCACGTGATGCCACCAAGCCCCTTGGGGGAAAAAACCCCGCACTATCCCTGCGGTTTTGAAGACGGCGCCGACCTTTGGGAGCCACCGCACCCCCAGAACACCACCCAGCTCACCCATGAGCTGTCACAGAATAAGGGGCCTTGCCTGCTTACTAGTCCTGTGTGGTGGTCAATGGACTTTTCCGGCCCACAGATCAGACAACGCGTTTAAAAATTTTAGTTTACCGGGCTGGCCAGGGCGGACGTTTTTCTGGAAAAGAAATGCCTCTCGGCATCGGGGATTGGGGGGCAGGAAAGGGGCCCATGACGGGCGGAACCCATCTGTGTCCACCAGACGAAAGGAAAACATTTCCAAGGGCCAAAAGCCTGGAATGCCGAATTCAGGTTTTGGGGCTTTGGAAGGTTTGGGTTAAAGTGTTTTTTCTCCCCAAAACCTGGAAGACAGAAGGCTGGCTGCTGACTACCGCTGAACGGCGTGAGGTCATCAAACTGGGGGAAAGGGAGAAGGGGTAGGAGGGTCTCGGGTGCTGCTGGTGGTACTCGGGCGACGGGGGAGGTGAAGGGGAGGCGACCCTGATCATGACTCTGAGAGACAGGGGCAGCTGAGGAACCTTGATGGGGGCGAGGAGGAGAGGGGGGAGACAGAGGGGTGAAAAAGGTGGTTGGGGCCCGGCTCGGTCGGGCCCTTTTTTTGGGCCAAAGTGTTGCCTCCATTTCAACCATCTTTTCGCTGCATGTGACTAGACATTTTGGTGGGGGTTAACCACCAAAGGGTTCTTGCCTCTACTTATTTTTTTACGGCAAAGGCGGCATTGACTCGCTGGGTGAACAGAGCTTGGTCAAGGAAGGCCCCGGCTTGAGAGGTCCTGGACCTTTTTGACGGCGATAAGCGAGGAGCGGGGTTTTCGCTACCGTGGCTGCGGAATCATATCAGCGGACTTTCTGCGAACCCCCCTCTCCCCCTTTTTGAGGCGGAACCTATACTGACATACCCCATCGTTTCCTCCTCGTCCAGTGATGAAGCGCTCCCCAAGCAAATTCTGCTGAAAAACCACGTTGGTTTCCCCAATGTCGTCATCATCATCATCAAAACAGGTACTTCATCGTCCTGACATTCTGCATCCAACTGCGGGTACAAGCAAAAGGGACTGCAAGCGTTGCCGACCGCCCGGGGTTTTGCCGATTTTCCGCTTCCTTTCCTCCTCTATGGCATCAGTAACTGGGGCGTCGAGCAGAAAATCATCCCCCTTTGGGCCCCTTGATCTTTTAACACCTTTTGACCCCCAAACCCCATTTTTTCATCAAAAAGGTCTTCAAAAATGGGATTATCCACAGTGGTGGGGGCCATTGACATTTTTGGGTGCTTCAGTTGGACGGATCCTATATGCTGATGACACATTTGTGGGGCCCGGGCTGGGAGGACGAGGAGGTAAGACGCTGGATGCAGGTTTTATTAAACCCTAAGGCAGATTGGCGCACTGTTCGTTCTGAATTTTAGGGCCCTGACCCAGCATGACAGGCCTACGGGCCTGCAACTAAAAATCCGCTGGCATCTGTTGTCGCCCGCAATGGAAGGACACCTTCCCTTTTGACCCTTTTACCCATTCCCACCCCCCTCTTTGCTCCTTTCCACCTAATTTTGCTCCATGTTCAGAAATTAAAATTTTGGGAAGGGATTAAAGTTTTTTAAAAGTCTCTTTTTAAAAAAACGGCAAATCACAGCTATTCTCAATCCCCAAACAAAAAAAAAATTCTGGATTCAAATTTTAAAAAGCAAATAATCTTTCAACAAAAACTTTACTGACCAAAAGTGAAAAAAAAACCCCCTTTTAAATGTATACGGGTATTAAAAAGGGATTTTTTTGGGCCCTTTCAATTCACCTGTGGTGGCTACAAAATTGCTGTATTCACATTAAAAATGCAAAGTAGCTCTTCAACAAAGCTGGCCTGCGCCAAAGGGAAAAAACAAGTATCTGAAATGTATTCGGGTAAAAAAGGGATTTTTGGCACCTTTCAATTCACCTGTGGTACTACAAAATTGCTGTATTTTACATTTGGTGAAAGGGGCCCTCAAACAAAGCGAGTGCGCCAAAGTGAAAAAACACGTATCTGTAATGTATTCGGATAATAAAAGGATTTTTGGGACCATCAATTCACCTGTGGTGACTACAAAATTGCTGTATTCACATTTTAAATGCAAGGGCCCAATAACAAAGCTGTATCGCCAAATGAAAAAACACGTATATTTAATGTATTTGGATAATAAAAGGTATTTTTTGGCACCTATCAATTCACCTGTGCTGACTACAAAAATTTCTGTATTCACATTTAATACAAGGGGGCCCCCAATGAACAAAGCTGTATGGCCAAATGAAAAAACACGTACTTTAATGTATTGGGGTAATAAAAGGTATTTTTTTGGGACCCCAAATTCAACTGTGGTGACTACAAAATTGCTGTATTCAAATTTAACTGCAAAGTAGATCCAAAACAACAAAGCTGGCCTGCGCCAAAGTGAAAAAACACATATCTGAAAAGTATTTGGATAAAAAAGGTATTTTTGGGACCTTTTAAATCACCTGTGGTGACTACAAAATTGCTGTATTCACATTTAAAGTGCAAGGTGCCTCAATGAACAAAGCTTTGTGCCCAAAGTGAAAAAAAAACGTATCGTAATGTATTTGGAAATAAAAGGTATTTTTTGGGGACAATCAAATTTACCTGTGGACTACAAAATTGTGTATTCAATTTAAGTGCAAATGCCTCAATAACAAAGCTGTAGTGCGCCCCAAAGTGAAAAAAAACTATCGTAATGTTTTCGTAAAAAAAGGGGTTTTTTTCACCCATCAATTTACCTGTGTGACTACAAAATTTCTGTATTCACATTTAAATGCAAGGGCCCCCAAAGAAAAAAGCTGTATGCGCCAAAAAGAAAAAACACGTATCCTAATGTATTCGGATAATAAAAGGTATTTTTTGGCACCCAACAATTCACCTATGGGGGGCTACAAAATTTCTGATTCAAATTTAAAAATGCAAAGTAATCTATCAAAAAAGCGACCTGCGCCCAAAAGTGAAAAAAAACAATCGAAAAAGTGTTCGGATAATAAAAGGTATTTTTTTCCACCTTTCAAATCACCTGTGGTGACACAGAAATTGCTTTTCACATTTAAAAAGCAAAATAATTTTTTCAACAAAGCTGGCCGTGCCCCAAAAAAAAAAACACGTATCGAAAAAGTATTTGGGTAAAAACAGGTATTTTGGGAACTTTCAATTCACCTGTGGTGACTACAAAATTGCGTATTCCATTTAAGTGGGCAAGGTGCCTCAATGAACAAAGCTTAGTGCGCCAAAGTGAAAAAAAACTATCGAATGTATTTTTAAATAAAAGGTATTTTTGGCACCTTTTAATTTAAACCCTTTGGGGACTACAAAAATTTCTGTATTCACATTTTAAATGCAAGGGGCCTCAAAAAGAACAAAGCTGTATGCGCCAAATGAAAAAACATGTATCTAAAAATTTTTCGGGAAAAAAAAGGATTTTTGGCACCTATCAACCTTTCTGACACAAAATTGCTGGATTCTAATTTAACTGCAAGGTGGGGAAATTTTATCAAAGTGGAATGGGGAAAATTGTAAAAAACACCTATCAAATGTTACTGATAAATAAAATGGTTTTGCACCTAACAAAGAGACCTAATTACTAGAAAAGATGTGGGGTTCCTAATAAAGTTTCAGGCTCCCAATATCCAGGAAATATTTCAAAAGAAAACTTTAATAATAAAGCAATTGCAATGTCTACACTAAGTTTGTGAACAAAATCCCCTATTCTTTATAGAGCTTTTTCTGTTTCGCCCTGGGCCCCCCCCTTTGACTTACGCGGGAGATGCCCTTTACAATTCTCTACCTAATTACATAAAATCTTCCAAACTCTGATCTAACAAGTCCCTAAAAGGAACACAGCAACAGTAGAGCTTTTTCCCCGTGAATAAATAAATAATTTTGCGAGTTTTTTGGACACAAAGCCAGAGCGCACGTCCTACTACTATGAGACGCTGAGAGACCTGATCATGAAAAGGAAGGGGTGCCTATTTTAAAAAATGAGGGCAGGATTTTTCCACCCAAACGCAACCATACACATCCCCAAACATGACGTTCCACACACATCTCAAACCCCGCCTATTGTGTAAGCTGATTTGCTGGCCGCCAAAATGACAGGAAGCGTCGAAAATGGCGCGATATTAATAGATTATGCACAGATTTTAACCTAAATTATCGCATGATCTAAAAATTTCGATCAACATAAAAACTGTGCCGATTTCAACTTTGTCGATAATAATCGCTCAACACTAGTGAAGACCAAAGAGCTGTCGAAGGACACCAGAAAAAAAATTGTAGCCCTGCACCAGGCTGGGAAGACTGAATCTGCAATAGTCAAGCAGCTTGGTTTGAAGAAATCAGCTGTGGGAGCAATGATTAGAAAATGGAAGACATAAAAGACCACTGATAATCTCCCTCAATATGGGGCTCTATGCAAGAGCTCACCCCATGGGGTGAAAATGATCACAAGAACGTTGAGCAAAAATTCCAGAACCACACGGGGGGACCTAGTGAATGACCTGCAGAGAGCTGGGACCAATGTAACAAAGGCTACCATCAGTAACATGCCACCAGGGACTCAGATCCTTCAGTGCCAGACGTGTCCCCCTGCTTAAGTCGGTACATGTCCGGGCCTGTTTGAAGTTTACTAGAGAGCATTTGGATGATCCAGAAGAGTATTGGGATAATGTCATATGGTCAGATGAAACCAAAGTAGAACTGTTTGGTAAAAACACAACCCATCATGTTTGGAGAAGAGAGAATGCCGAGTTGCATCCAAAGAACACCATACCTACTGTGAAGAATGGGGGTGACTACATCATGCTTTGGGGCTGTTTCTCTGCAAAGGGACCAGGATGTCTGATCCATGTACATGAAAGAATGAATGGGGCCATGTATCATGAGATTTACAAACCTCTTTCTGTCAGCAAGGGCATTGAAGATGAAACGTGGCTGGGTCTTTCATCATGACAATGATCCCAAGCACACCACCAGGGCAATGAAGAAATGGCTCCATAAGAAGCATTTCAAGGTCCTGGAGTGGCCCAGCCAGTCGCCAGGTCTCAACCCCATAGAAAACCTTTGGAGGGAGTCCCTGTTGCCCAGTAACAGCATCAACACATAACTTCTCTAGACGAGATCTGCATGGAGTAATGGGCCAACATACCAGCACCAGCGTGTGCCAACCTTGTGAAGACTCACAGACAACGTTTTACCTCTGTCATTGCCAACAAAGGATATATAACAAACTATTGACATGAACTTTTTTTTATTGACCAAATACTTATTTTCCACCATAATTTGCAAATAAATTCTGTAATTGGTTGGATCTTCCAGTATGTCACATGTGTGGCACATCATCAGCATCTGGGACATTGTGATGTGGTTTCCACATTCAATGTCACAAGAAAGACCATTATAATGTGAAAATATTGTATCTGGAGGCCAATGTAACTTAAGGGAATATCTTATATATTTTTCTTACCATTAGTACATGACTTTCTCCATATAGTAGGTGCAGTAGTTATGGCTCATATAAATATTTTCAGGACATGTTTTAGGAAATACTTTACACAGCAAGTACAAATTTAATTTGATACTAAACGTTGCTACACTTATAATAACCAAGTAATAGGAGGAACAGAGTCTCTAAATTCTTTCTTGACTCTTTCAGTTTTGAAGGTTTTGTTTTTAACCAAAAGAGGAGTATATGTTGCTGCAATAAATAATATCATTCATTGTAGCAACTTGTACATCAGATAGCAGGAAAACACCTGTGGTAATAGCCCTTAGGAGTGGAATTTATCATCTGTTTTTCTCCTTTTTGTGGTGTATGATAGAAAAGTTGTCAGGGTTGTTTTATCAGATTTATTAATTAGAAAACCACAAAGATTTCATGGGGAAAAAATTCATCGCGAATCTCCACCGGTCTAGACTAAAATGTGCCAAATTCATTAAGAGAAAATCTTATTTTGGTGCAATTGACTACAATTAAATATTGGTGTGAATTACTAAGAAAACATATCCTAAAATTATTTTAAAAACGTTTAACATAAAAACACAGTAAAGACAAAAGGTAATTTTCTGATGACATTTTCTCTTTATTTTTCATGTTTCACCTGTAAAAAAAACACATAGCCGATTATCTCAGTACAAAACATATATATACTGTATCTTTATATCTATAATAAAAGGCATACTCTGCACATATCTCTACTATCTATACATCATATATTTATATACTGTATCTACACTACTCACAAAATGTTAGGGATATTTGGTTTTTGGTTGAAATTTCAGGATAAACTGAAAATAAAATAAAATTATACCATCTCTTAAATTTAGAATCTGCATGTCCAACTGTTCAATTTTTCAGTATTTTTTGCACAATTTGCTGATCTTGATAGCACAATTCATAACGAGTGTTTGATCCCTGAATTGACCAATAAATTTAGGGGATCAATTTGAATTGGTATTTAAACAGTCCTCCTCATCATGCTGTTCACATTTTGACATCATTAGAGTAAGATAACACCTTACAATTGATCAACAGTAACTCACTATTGCGAAGTTTCAAGCAGGATGCTCTCAGAAGTGGCCAACGAGCATAGAGTGTCACAAAGTGTCATCAGCAGGTTGCATCAGAGAGACTAAAAGAGTCACAGAAAGACAAATAAGTGGCTACACACAATGATGAGCGCTTCATTATAAACAATGCTCAATGCCATCAGCATGATATGTGTCCTAGATGACCAACAAAGGTACTTGACCAGTACCTGACCTGGCTTATGCATAGTGCCCTCCTTGATATCTCCAGCATCATTGGCAGCCATCATTTCTGCTCAATTCAAGTGAATTGATTTTCATCACTGAATAGCTTCTGTAGACCATTGGTCCCTTTCCCAGTTTAGATGCTCTCTGGCCCATGCAACATGATGATGCTTGAGCTTGGTAGTGTGGTGTGGTCATCTAGCCTGCAGACCACGCTGATGTAAATAGTTACAAATGGTCTGACATGAAACTTGGGTGCCTCTCACCTCCTTTAAACGTGCTTGGAGTTGTGTGGCTTTCATCATTCTGTTCCGCAGGGCATCATCCGAACCCTGCCAGATGAAGAGCACGTCATCAATGTATCTCATCCAGCACTTCCCTGGGTCAGTGGAGTGAGACTTGTCGCCACTGAATATCAACTTCTACCAAAATCTGAGGAAGAGATTTGCATATGATTGGGCACATGCCGCACCCACCACAGTGCCGTGTTTCTGAACATAAAAAAATCTTAGAACACAAAATAAAATGCAGAAGTTGCAAAATCAAATCACATATTTTGCTGCCTAGATTGCTCAACCTCATCAAGAAGCAGACCGTCTGAATTCCCCGATGAGGTGGGGGATGTTCTCCGAGACCTGGATAAATTCATCAGCAGTGGCGGAACTACTGTCATAGCAGATGTAGTGACTGCATTGGGGCCTGCCGTCACAGGGGGCTTAGCTGGTAATGAACAGTAACATATTGTTCACTGCTGGACAGGCCCTGTCAAAACATCTCGTCTCCTGTCACTATGGGGCCCGTGCCAGTGTCAGGCCCAGATGGGCCCTGGTGACACGTGAGAGCATTGAGTGCTTCGGAAATAGTTCAAACAAGGAAAAAGAATGTTGGTGCGCACTGTGAATGTCAGTTGTCAGCAGTATACAGCACACAGTGTACCTGACAGTACAGGGCAGCAGCATTGCACGTCAGCCAATCAGCATCTGAGCAGGACAGTGACATCTAATGCTACTGCCCAGTGGTTTTTGCAACAAGTGTCTGCCCCTGCTTAGGGCGAAATCCTAGAGTGTCTGCCCCCAGCCACTGAACTAGCAGCAGCAGCAGAAGAAACTAGTCGGCCGGCACTTGTCTAGCCGAGGGCCGACTTTCACTTGCTGCTCCTTCCACTGCTCCTGACACAGCTGCTGTACCAGTCCTCTACTTCTGTAGAGGTAAGAGCCTAGTGTGTGCAAAACAGCTACAAAATAATGCAAATATGTAGTGTATTATTTTTGTGCACTGTGTGTGTCTGTATATGTAGTATTTGAAAATGTTTTTTGTTCAGCTTTATATTAGTGTGTGCAAAAGCATGGGCATAATACATTTAAGTATGTGTAGTTTGTATTGGTTATAATTCTGTGTGTTTGTATGTAGCATGTGTGCATACATGTTTATATCTGTAGTGAGTGAGCAATTAGAGGCGTTGTTATGTGTAATGATTGCATGTATGTGTAGTGAGTGTGCATGTATGTATATAAATCTGGTGAGTGCATGTATGTGTATACCTGTAGTGAATGTGCATGTATGTATATATCTGCAGTGAGTGCATGTATGTCTGTATATGTGGTGAGTGTGCATGTATGTCTATATCTATAGTGAGTGCATGTATGTGTATATATGTAGTGATTGTACATGTATTTCTATATATGTGGTGAGTGCATGTATGTCTATATCTGTACTAAGTGCATGTATGTGTATATCTGTAGTGAGTGTGCAGGTATGTGTATATATGTAGTGAGTGTGCATGTATGTGTATATATCTGGTGAGTGCATGTATGTGTATATCTGTAGTGAGTGTGCAGGTATGTGTATATATGTAGTGAGTGTGCATGTATGCGTATATATGCAGTGAGTATGCATGTATGTGTATATATCTGGTGAGTGCATGTATGTGTATATCTGTAGTGAGTGTGCATGTACGTGTATATCTGCAGTGAGTGCATGTACGTCTATATATGTGGTGGGTGTGCATGTATGTCTATATCTGTAGTGAGTGCATGTATGTGTATATCTGTACAGGGCCACCGTACAGGGGATACAGCCGGTACTCCTGTACCGGGCCCGGCGAAATAAGGGGCCCCGCTGCAAGCGGGCCCCCTTATTTCACATTAAAGACTAGCGTGCGCGGCACAGCCGCCGACGTTACATTTGTGTCAGCCCCAGCCGGCACTACTAATAGGGGGTCCGTGCTCCTGGTCACAGCTGCACTTATAGTCACATGGAAGTTTTGCCACTTACTTCCCCTGCGCTGTGACCTGGGCCGGGCTCTCCTCCTCTGACTGGGGGGGGGCTGGGGTACGACTTATTAAAATCAGTGAATGAAGCCCAGCCCGAAGGGGCGGACTTCCCTGCTTCATTGTCCTGCATCCCTGTGTGCCAGTAAGAGCAGCACAGACACAGAAGAGGAGAGCCACGGCCCGGGTCTCAGGAGGGGGGAGTTAAGATGGCAAAACTTCTATGTGACTATAAAATGCAGCTGTTGACCCCCCCGGGATTCTTTAACTGAGCGACGGGGGCCCCATATCAGCGCGTCCACTTCCTCTACCTGCCACAGCAGCCTTCTTGTGCAGGGCCTCTTCTATGGTAGTGTGTCGGGACTCCTCCCCTCTCGGTGGGGTAGGCGGGCGGCCTCACTGCGACCTATCCCCACTGATGCTGGGCACAGAGAGAGGAGGAGTTCCCGACTGCATGTCACACTTTAGGATAAGTAAGGCCGTGTTCACACGGCTTATTCCGACGGATTTGTGCGCCGTATTAGGGAGATCGCACATACATCCGCCCTGTGAATAAGGGGCGGCGAGGGGGTGGTGTCGCGAGTAAATTAATGTGTTCTGTCACTTTCTCCCCCCGCGGCTGGATTCGCCGAGCGGGGATGAGCGACAGGATTACACTTGTCTCAATGAGAGCAGTGGAGTACCTTTTTTGCGCGCGGCGAGATTGGCGAGTCGTTACTGAAGCTCAAAATTCGGCGCGCAAGTTACCGGGCGGCCAATACGCGGCCCTGAGTTAGCGTGTTGGAAGGAGGCCTAAGTGGAAGCACTGAGCTGGGCCCTGAGAAGCCTCCCTTCCTGCCTGCCCAGCCTCCCCATGCCCTGTCCAGCTCCCCATGTTCGGCACGGTACAAGCATCCCCTCTTTTGGCCAGATCCCCCTGCTGTCGCCCGCCCTCTACCCTGTTCGTGCCAGCCGCATCATGGTATGACCAGCCTACCACGGTGAAGGCCCTGGCCTCCCCCCGTGTTCGCGACAATGCCTACAAAGGTTCTGGACAGACGCCCCACTGGGTCCGGTAAGCGACACCGGGTCTAGCCCTGGCCTCCCCCCTGGGTCACAGCAGGCCCCCTGTACTGTCACAGCCCCCCTGTTCTGTCCACCCTCCCCTGTTCTTGTCCAGCGTACAACGGGCACGCACCTTGCCGCCCCCTGTATCCCAGCCTCCCCCTGTACTGTCAGCCTCCCCCCCTGCTTACTGTCCAACCTTCCCCTGTCTGTCCAGACATCCCCCCCTGTTACGCAAGCCTCCCCCCCTGACTGCCCACCTCCCCCTGTACTGGCAAGCCTCCACCTGCCTGTCCAGCCTCCTGCCGGTACGGTTCTGCCCTCGGCCTGTTGAAACTGCATCCAGCCTCCCTTCCTGTATTCTTGTACTCCTCCCCCCAATGTTTTCTGCCCAGCCTCCCCCTTTTCTGCCCCGAGCCTCCCCCTGTTTTGCCCAGGCCCCCTCCCCCCCGTTATTTTGCCAGCCTCCCCCTGCACGGTCCAGCCATCCCCCCTGTACTGTCCAGGCCTCCCTCCTTGTAATGTCCGAGCTCCCTCCTGTTCTGTCCAGACTCCCCTCTTGTACCTGTCCAGCCTCCCTCTGTACTGGTCCAGCCTACCCTTGTAATCTGTCCAGCCTCCCTCTTTTGGCCCAGCTCCTACCCGTACTGCCGCCGCCCCCTGTACTGCCAGCCTCCCTGTACTATGCCCAGCCCCCCCCGTGTATTGCCCAGCCTCCCCCTGTATTGCCAGCCTCCCCCTGCCCTGTCCAGCCTCCCGTCTGTACTGTCCATGCCCTCCATGCCTGAACTGAACGGGCCTCCTTCCTGTACTGACCAGCCCCCTCCCCCAGGTACCTGCCCAGCATCCCCCTGTACTGCCAAGCCTGCCCCTGTATTGCCCAGCCCCCCCTGCGGTTCCAGCCGCCCTCCTCATGTACTGTCCACCTCCTCCTGTATTGCCAAGCCTCCCCTTCCCTATCCAGCTCTCACTGTTAACGGTCCAGCTGCCATCATGTTTCTGCCCAGCCTCCACACTGTACTGTCCAGCCTCCCGCCTGTACTGTCCAGCGCCTTTCCCTGTTCTGTCAGCAGCCCCCCCTGTACTGCCCGACCGACCCTAACCCTTGTACTGCACAGCCTCCCCTTTTCTGTCCAGCCTCCCCAATTGTACTGCCAGCCTCAAACTGGGTTACTGCTCCAGCCGCCCTCCTGTAATTGACCAGCCGTCCATCCTGTTCTGTCCAGCCTACCCTGTTACTGACCCACCGGCCCCACCCACCCACCCGTCATTAGCCCAGCCTCCCCATATGCCCTTGTCCAGCCTCCCTTACTGTTTGGCAGGCCTTCCTCAGAGTGTCTTCCATGCACTCCCTTACTGTTTTGTACAGCTCCCTCCTGTTCTGTCCAGCCGCCACCTACCTGTACTGTCCAGCCGCACGGGTCTGCCAGCCTCCGGTCAGTGTGGGGGTGGTTGTCCCCCTGTATTGCCCAGCCTCCTCTGCCAGGTCAGCCCTCCCTCCTGTACTGTCCTAGCGTCCCACTGTTATTGCCCTCCTCACTGCCCTGTCCAGCTCCCTCCTGTATGGTATCCAGCGCCTCCTCAGTACTTGCTCAGGCATCCTTCCTGTATTGTCAGCCTCCCTCCTGCACGTCCAGCCTCCCTCTGTAATTGCCCAGGGCTCTCCTGTATTGCCCAGCATCCTCACCTGTGAGTTTTGTACAGCCCCCTCCCCGGTTTACTGCACAGACTCCCCAATGTATTGTCCAGCCTCCCTGTATCTCACAGCCTCCCCCTGTACTGTCCAGCATCCACACCCTCCCCCTCCCCCTCACCCCCCCCCCCCTTTTTTTCTTTTTCCCCCCCCCTGTTATTGCAGCCTCCCCTGCCCTGTCCAGCCTCCCGCCTGTACTGTCCAGCCTCCCGCCGGAAATCTGTACTGCCTCTTTCCTGTTCTGGCCAGCCTCCCCCCCCTGTAATGCCCAGCCTCCCCCTGTATCTGCCCAGCCTCCCCCCTTGTACTTGCCCAGACTCCCCTGTACTGACAGACTGCCCCTGTATTGCCCTGCCTCACCCCATGGTATTGCCCAGCCACCCCTGCTGTCCAGCCTTCCCCCTGTACTTGGCCTGCCTCCTCCTGTCTGTCCAGCTGCCCTCACCTGTATTGCCCCTGCCTCCCCAGCTGCCTTTCCGCACTCCCTCCTGTACTGTCCTCCCAGCCTCCTCCTCTTGGTTAGTGTCCACAGCCTCCCGCCGGTACTGACCAGCCCTTCCCACCTGTGGTTCCTGTCCAGCCTCCACCCTCTGTATTGCCCAGCATCACCCCTAATCTGCCCTGATCCAGCATGCTACGCTCAGTACTGTCCAGGCCTCCGACTGAACTGTCCTGCGATCCTTCTGTTACCTGGCCATGCCTCACCCCTGTACTGCCCAGGACCTCCAACCCCCCCCTGTACTGCCCAGCCTCCCCCTTCTGTAGTGCCCTAGCCTTCCCCCCCTGTATTGCACCAGCCCCCAGCCCGTTCTGCGTCCGAGCCTTACACCCCTGTACGGTCCAGTCCTCCCTCCTGTTCTGTCCAGCCTTGCCCTCTGTATTGCCCACCAGCACAGCCCGCCCTTGCCCTATCCAGCATCCTCCGTACTGTCCAGCCTCCCACTGTTTACTGTCCTGCCTACTCCTGTACTGTCCAGCCTCCCTCCTGTAATGTCCAGCATCCACCAGCACTGTACAGCCTCCCTCCTGTACTGCTCAGCCTCCCCCTGTACTGCACAGCCTCCCCCTGTACTGCCCAGCCTCCCCACTGTACTGCCCAGCCTCACCCTGTACTGTCCAGCCTCCCTCCTGTATTGCCCAGCCTCCCTCCTGTACTGTCCAGCCTACCCCTGTACTGCCCAGCCTCCCCCCCTGTATTGCCCAGCCTCCCACTGCCCTGTCCAGCCTCCTCCTGTATTGTCCAGCCTTCCTCCTGTACTGAACCAGCTCCTCCTTCCTGTATTGTCCGACCCTCCCTCTGTTCTGTCCTGCCTCCATCCCTTTACTGTCCAGCCTCCCCCTGTACTGCCCAGCCTTCCCCCTGTATTGCCCAGCCTCCCACTGCCCTGTCCAGCCTCCCTCCTGTACTGTCCAGCCTCCCTCCTGTACTGCCCAGCCTCCCCCTGTACTGCCCAGCCTTCCCCCTGTATTGCCCCCTGCCACTCCCACTGGCCTGTCCAGCCTCCTCCTGTACTGTCCAGCCTCCCTCCGGTACTGTCCAGCCACCCTCCTGTATTGTCCGCTCTCTGCTCTGTCCTGCCCCCTCCTGATATTGCCCAGCCTCCTCCTGTATTGCCCAAGCTTCCCCTGTACTGGTCCAGCGCCCCTGTACTGCCCAGCCTCCCCCCTGTATTGTCCAGCCTCCCCTGTAATGCCCAGCCTCACCCTGTACATGTCCAGCCTCCCCTGTATTGCCAGCCTCCCCTGCTGAACAGCCTTCCGCCTGTATTGCCCAGCCTCCCACGGCCCTGTCAGCTCCATCCGTAATGTCCAGCTCCTCCATGTACTGCCCTGCCTCCCCTGTACTGCCCAGCCTTCCCCCTGTATTGCCCAGCCTCCCACTGCCCTGTCCAGCCTCCCTCCTGTATTGTCCAGCCTTCCTCCTGTACTGTCCAGCCTCTTCCTGTTTTTCAGCCTACTCTGCACTGTCCAGCCTCCCTCCTGTATTGCCCAGCTCTCTGTATTGCCCAGCTATCCCCTGTACTGTCTCAGCCTCCACCTGTACTGTCCAGCCTCCCCTGTATTGTCCAGCCTCCCCTGTACTGCCCAGCCTCCCCCTGTACTGTCCAGCCTCCCGCTGTATTGCCAGCCTCCCCCTGCCCTGTCCAGCCTCCCGTCTGTACTGTCCAGCCTCCCGCCTGAACTGACCAGCCTCCTTCCTGTACTGTCCAGCCTCCCCGATGTTCTGCCCTGCCTCCCCCTGTACTGCCCAGCCTCCCCCTGTATTGCCCAGCCTCCCCCCTGTATTGCCCAGCCACCCCTGCCCTGTCCAGCCTCCCCCTGTACTGTCCAGCCTCCCTCCTGTACTGTCCAGCCTCCCCCTGTATTGCCCAGCCTCCCCCTGCCCTGTCCAGCCTCCACCTGTTCTGTCAGCCTCCCCTGTACTGTCCAGCCTTTCCTGTATGTACTGCCTCCTCACTGTACTGCCAGCCCTCCCCCTGTACTGTCCTGCCTCCTCCTGTACTGTCCTGCCTACCCCTGTTACTGTCCGCCTCCTTCCTGTATGTCAGCCTCGCCCTGTACTGTCCAGCCTCCCTCCTGTACTGTCTGCCTCCCCCTGTACTGTCTGCCTCCCTCCTGTTCTGTCCAGCATCCCTCCTGTTACTGCCCAGCATACCCCTGCACAGTCCAGCCTCCTCCGTTACTGGTACAGCTCCATCCTGTATTGGTCCAGCCTCCCACCTTTTACTGTCTGCCTCCCTCTGTACGGTCCAGCCTCGCTTCCTGTCCTGTCCGCCTCCCCCTGTACTGTCCAGCCTCCCTCCTGTACTGTCCAGACTACCTGTACTGGTCCACCTACCTGACTGTCCAGCCTCCCCTGTACTGTCCAGCTCCTCCTGTACTGTCCAGTCCTCCTGTATTCGCCCAGCCTCTCCTTTGTACTGCCAGCCTCCCTCCTGTATTGTCAGCCTCCCATGTTATGTCCAGCTCCCCCTGTCCTGCCCAGCCTACCCCTGCCCTGTCCAGCCTCCCTCCTGTACTCTCCAGCCTCCCCCTGTACCATAGTTGCCAACTTTCGAAAATGAAAAAGCAGGAGAATTTAGTGGGCGGCGCGCGTAGCGCGGCACGGCAAAAATTTGCATGGACACGCCCATCTTGTTGGTATGCCACGCCCTTCAAAAAAGCACACACACCCACTAAATTGATAACGGCTTGGAAGAAAGCCAGGGAGATGCCTTTATAGACAGGTAGTAGCCCCCATAACCAGGTTAGTGCCCTTACAGGACGGTAGTTGCCACTTCGTAGGCCTAAGTCAGATGCCCCACTCTGTAGCAGGTAGATGCCCCCTTTGTTAGCCAGGTAGGTGCCCCCCATTGTTAGCCGGTAAGGTGCCCCCATTGTTAGCCAGGTAGGTGCCCCCCTTTGTTAAGACTGGTAGGTGCCCCCATCTGTTTGCCTGGTGAGTGGCCCCATCTTGTTTGCCAGGTAGTGCCCCATTGTTTGCCAGGTAGATGTCCCCTCTGTTGCCAGGTAGATGTCCCCTAAGTTGCCAGGTAGTGCCCCCATCTGTTAGCCAGGTAGTGCCCCATCTGGTTGCCAGGTAGATGCCCCCTCTGTTGCCAGGTAGTGAGCCCCCTCTGTGCCAGGGTGTGCCCCCTTGTTAGCCCAAGTAGGTGCCCCATCTGTTAGCCGGTTACGTGGCCCCTTTTTTGCCAGGTTAGTGCCCCCTCTGTTGCAGGTAGTGTCCCCCTCTGTTTGCCAGGTAGTGCCCCCTCTGTTAGCAGTAGTGCCCCCATCTGTTAGCAGGTAGTGCCCCCCTTTGTTGCAAGGTAGTGCCCCCTCAGTTGCCAGGTAGATGTCTCTCTGTTGCCAGGTAGTGCCCCCTCTGTTGCCAGGTAGTGCCCCCTTTGTTGCCAGGTAGATGTCCCCTCTGTTGGCCAGGTAGATGTCCCCTCTGTTGCATAGGTAGTGCCCCCTCTGTGCCGGTAGTGCCCCCTCTGTTGGCCAGGTGTTGCCTCTCTGTTAGCCAGGTAGAGCCCCCTTAAAGCTAATAAAAAATCAATTAATAATAATCCACTTACACTTACCAGGCTCCTGCAGCGCGGCCGCTCCTGCCCGAATTCTTCAGCGCGCAGGGGGAAGTGAGAGCTGCCGCCGTCCACTCCCTGCAGCACGCGCGTCACTTAATCCTGCGCCGTTGGACTGTATGTACGGGAACTCCATCGGCGCAGTACATACAGGGAGGTGGGTGGAAGGGAGCGATTCCTCTACCTCCTCCCCCAGCTCAGTGAGACCGCGGGCGGGTGAGCGGCCGCTGCGGCAGCTGCAACCGCTGGTAGGAGCGGTCCCGACCGGCGCAAGAGTAGCGCACCAGCGCTACTCTTGCGCCGCGGTAATTAAGGAACCCCGCGCTGCAGGCGGCAGGGAGGAATGACAAAATCCCACCGGGAGGGGGGAGGGGACCCCAATAGCGGGAACCCCCCCGCCACATTAAACGGGAGGGTTGGAATGTATGCCTGTACTGTCCAGCTTCCTCCTGTACTGATCCAGCCTCCTCCTGTACTGCACAGCCTCACCTGTTACTGTCCTGCCTCCTCCTGTACTTGCTCCACGGCTCCCCCTGTACTGTCCAGCCATGCCCTCTGTACTGGTCCAGCCTCCCTGTTACTTCCCAGCCTCTACTTTACTGTCCAGCCTCCTCCTGTACTGGCCCGCCTCTCCTGTACTGTCCAAGCCTCACCTCCCTGTACTGTCCAGCCTCACCCTGTACTGTCCAGCCTCCCTCGTACGTCCTGCCTAGCTCCTGGACTGTTCCACGCCTCCACCTGTAACTGTCCAGCCTCCCTCTGTACTGATGTCAGCCTCCCATCTGTTTAGCTGGGTCCAACTACACCTGTTACTGTCCAGCCTCCCCATGTACTGTCCAGCTCCTCCTGTACTGTCCAGCCTCCACCTGTATTGCCAGCCTCCAACCTGTACGGCCCAGCCTCCTCTGTACTGTTCTCGCCCCCAGTACTGTCCAGCCTCCCCTGTACTGTCCAGCACTCATCCTGTACTGTCCAGCCTCGCTCCTGTACTGCCCGCCTTCCTGTACTGTCCAGCCTCCACTCCTGTACTGTCAGCGCCTCTGTTCTGCCCAGCCTTCCCCTGTACGTCCAGCTCCATCCTGTACTGGCCAGCCTCCCTCCTGTATTGCCTAGCCTCCCTCCTGTACTGCCAAGCCTCCCACTGTACTGTTCCAGCCTCCCCCTGTACGTCAGCCTTCCTCCGGTACTTGTCAGCTCGACTCTGTACTTGTCCAGCCTACCCTCTTGTTCTGTCTTCATCCTCTCTGTATGCAGCCTTCCCCTGTACTGTCCAGCTCCTCCTGTACTGTCCAGCCTCCCTCCTGTATTGCCCAGCCTCACCCTGTACTTTCAAGCCTCCCCATGTATTGTCCAGCCTCCCTCCTGTACTGCCAGCCCCCCCCTGTACTGTCCAGCCTCCCTCCTGTACTGTCCAGCCTCCCTCCTGTTATTGCCCCAGGCTCCTCCCTGTACTGCCAGCCTCCCCCCTGTACTGTCCAAGCTCCCCTGTTCTGTCAGCCTCACCTCCTGTTTACTGTCCAGCTCGCTACTGTACTGTCCACATACCTCCTGTACTGCCCAGACCTTCCCCTGACTGTCAGCTCCCTCCTGTACTGTCCAGCCTACCTCCTGTATTGTCCAGCTCCCCCTTACTGTACAAGGCCTTCCTCCTGTACTGTACTGCCTCCCTCCTGTACTGACAGCCCCCCTGTACTGTCAGCTCCATCCTGTATGTCCAGCCACCCCTGCCCTGTCCAGCCTCCCCCTGTACTGTCCAGCCTCCCTCCTGTACTGTCCAGCCTCCCTCATGTACTGCCCAGCCTCCCCTGTACTGTCCAGCCTCCCTCCTGTATTGCCCAGCCTCCCCCCTGACCTTCCCAACACTTTTTAATGCTGCTGTTTATGGTATTAAATACATAAAAAATATATCTGCTTTTCTTTTTCTGTGGTGTGGGGGAGAGGGGGGGCTTTGAAAGGGACCGGGGTGGGGCCCTGATGCTTCAGCTGTATGGCCCTGAAAATTCTGATGGCGGCCCTGTATCTGTAGTGAGTCTGCATGTATGTGTATATCTGTAGTGAGTGTGCAGGTATGTGTATATATGTAGTGAGTGTGTATATATGTGTATATATGTGGTGAGGGCATGTATGTCTATATACTGTATGTACTGAGTACTTGTATGTTTATATATGTGGTGATTGTGCATGTATGTCTAAATATGTGGTTAGTGCATGTATGTCTATATCTGTAGTGAGTGCATGTATTTCTATTTCTGTGGTGAGTGTGCATACATGTCTATATACAGTTAAAACCAGAAAACTACATGCACTATATAAAAAGACACATATACATGTTTTTTCTCACTATATGACTTTAAATCAGAATAAACCTTACCTATTTTAGGTCATTTTGGATTACCAAAATTATTTATATTTTGCCTAATTGCGTCCGAATAAGGATGAGAGAGATTTTTTTAAGGCATTTTTATTACTTTCTGCAAGTCATATGTTTACAAATACTAGGTTACTCTCGCATTTGAACCCTTTACCGCGGAGCCAGTTTTGGCCTCTCTGCGGGGGCCTATTTTTGAAATCGTCATGTGTCATTTATGTGAGAAAAATTTTTGACACTTTAACCTATTATGGGGGAAAGACCATAAAACTTAACTTTTATTAGTCAATTTAAAGGGAGTAATAATATCCGGGTAATAATAAAAACATCCCAAACTGTCCCTTTTGGGGAACCTAAGAAAAAACTCCAAACCACCAATGTGGATAGCGCCCTGAAAAGGACGGGACCCCGGGAAACCCTAAGGAGATAATCCTATTCAAGCCTTATAACGGGACAAAATTTCCTGTGCAAAAGATACAAAATTAAAGCAAAAAAGGTCATGTACCCAAACCCCATGCTTTTTACGAAGCAAAAAAAGCTCTAATCACAATAGTGCCGCTTATACAAAAGACAAAGGCTCTAGAAGGTTTAAACCCAACGCTTTTTCATACCCGTGTATAGGGTTCTCAGGGGCAAGAAAAAAAAAGACTAACCCTCCAAAAAAATTTCAAATTACTTTGTGTAATAAAAAATGGGAAGTATACCCATATACAGCTTATTAATTACTTTGGCGGTGCTGTAAAAATATAACGCCGTTTGTACAATTTAAAACTGGTTTTGTATCAAGAAAATGGGGTTTATTCATCAAATGTGGTCAAAAGATTCCAAAAAAACCGCTGGCTGGCAAACTTGTCTTTACTACATTAAGTTAAACAATAGTTTGGTAACATAGAGGATTCCACTTTAACCAGGTTGAATACTGCCTCAAGCGAGCTGAAATAAATCAGCAAAAGACAATCACTTTTTCTTTTTTTCCCAATTTTAAAAAAATGCAACAAACAAAGCATTATACTCAATGTTTCATTAGTTCGGTGCTTACAGAGCTCGGTTCTGAGCTAACGGGGCAGAGGCGGAAGTGCCGTTCTCGCGCGCGGCTCTGTCAAACTGGGGGCCTTCTGTTCGGCGTCTGCGTTATCCGGCGTGCGCATTCTTTTTATTTTAAACAGCCTTAGCCGCCCCACGAGAAAATTCCCTGACATCAGAGGCAAAGGGGAAGCAGACCTTTTACTGGGGAAACCGCTTCAAAAAAGGCGGCCACCAATTCTGGCCCAGTCTGGTGCCCAAAAAAAGGGCCGCGTCAGTTACATTGGATTAAATAGAACGGGAAATTACGGTTTGTTGGTTATAATATTTAAGGTAATGGGGGGGCGTTTTGAAGGGGAGGTTTAAGTTTCATGGTGTCTGATACAATAACAGGTGTATTTTTAAAGGTGACAACCCTTTTTTACAAAAAATTTAATGTTTTTTAGGTTTTAAAAGGGGCAATTTTTAGTGGGGGGGGAGAGAAGGGATAACTTCCATTCCAGTAAAAGAATGTGACATAAACAAATGGTACAAAAAAAATGTTTTTTTTGTTAATCAACTCATTTGAGTTATATAAATATAAATAGATGTTACAATATTTTTAAAATTATTGCTTCTCTTTAATTAATACACTTACAGAGGCCTATGTTTCCCTACTAAAGGAGAGACAATTTTATATGATGTAAGAAGAGGGGGGCCCCTTATTGTCCAAACGGGGGTCTAATTAAAGCAGTTAAAATTAAGCTGCTCATTTCCCCAAATGTGGGGACCAGATCTAGTCTAAAGATCCCTTTGTTCAATCTGTAGCATTTTTATCCACATTTCCCCCCGTTTTGGGTACCCTAAAATGTTAAAGGGCCTAAAATTTTGAAAAGCATGGTTTTTCCCCCATGTATGAATTGTAATGTCTCCCCTGGGGGGTTCCCGTTTGTTTTGATGCCCCCATGTGTTCAAAAATGCGCTGCCCATGGTTTTATTGTCTTTCCAAATTTATTCAGATTGCAGGAACAGTAGCCTTGTAATGACATGGGTGTACTGCAATTAATAAAACCCCCTAAATCATTTCCTGCCTTCCGATGGCTAAACACAGTCTTAGTTGGCAAACCCCATCCACACCCCTTACGTGCCCCACTTTAAAAAAAAACCCCAAAGGTTGCCCCAACCCATGGTCACTCGTGGTTGTGGACTAAAATGGCTATGAAGTGTTATGGTGTATATTTCTATTTTTGTTACACAAAAGAAATTTTGAATTTATTTGGAGGTTATTCTTTTCTTTTTTTCCCCCCTGTGAGACCCTATACATCGGGGTTTAAAAACGCGTTGGGCATAAACACTATGACTGGGCCCTTTTGTCTTTTGATATGGGGCACTTTGTGATTAGAGCTTTTGTTGTTCTGTATATAGCATGGTGTTGGGTACTAGGGACTTTTTTGCTTTAATTTTGTTTTTTTGCCAGGATATTTTGTCCTGTGTATAGGGTTTTTAAAAGGGTTTTATTCCTTGGGTTTCCCGGGGTGGGTCCGTCCTTACAGGGCGACTTCCCAATTGGTGGTTAGGTAGTTTCTTCTGTAGGTTTTTTTATGGGACATTTTGGGATGTTTTTTATTACCGGAGTATTTATTACTCCTCTTAATTGACAAGAAAAATTTAAGTTTTAGGGTCTTTCTCCAGTGAATTTTTTGCTTTTTTGACTAAAATTTTTTTTTGGGGGTTATATATCTTTCCCTTTTTCTGGATACTATATTTTCATGGGTATGGCTGCTTTGTAACTACAGGGTTGTAATTTGACTTTGTTAGTGAGGAAGGAGGTATTTTCAGAAAAGGGGACTTTGTCTCCAAAATTATTCACCCATTTAAGTCTCATTTAAAAAATTAAACAGACTCTATGGGAAATGCAATCTCGGGGTGGGAAATTAAAAACTCTTTGATAACTTATTAAAAGAAAAAGTACCAGGGGTTGCGGATATCGGGGGTTACCATCGCTAGATTCGGACAAAGGAAGTACTAAAACAGGGGGAAAATTTCAGAAACTAAAAGTTTTTTGCGTTTATGCAGTTTTTGCTTGTAAAAGGGAAGGAAACTAGAAGCAAAATAATTCTTAGATTGCAGGAACAAATTGAGATTTTTTTAAAAATTTAAAACAGACCCCGGAATTCTTGTAAAGGGCACAACGCAAGCTAAAATTGGGGGTTTAGCATAATCTAAAAGAGGGGGAAAATAAAATTTTTAAAGGGGATTTGCAAGATTCCGTAAAAATAAAGCCACAGTTTCACTGATACATACAAATCAGGAGGCGAAACAGTATATGTCCTGATACTGATGGGTACTGGTGTACCTTTTTTAGATGGGGATCGAAGGAAAGCGTTCATATAGATTGAAGAGGAAGGGCCGAGGCAGATCTCGTGTAAACGGCGGGGGTGGTTTTTTAGAGGAGAGGACTGAGAGCCCCAATTAAACTCGGGGGAGAGACTGTGAGAGAAAAAAGGATACTTTAAAGAATTATTAATTTTCAAAAAGGGTATTTAAGAATAGGGGAGAAGTTTTAAAGGAAGGATTACGTTCTTCCCCATCCCTCTTTGACTTATTTTTTGGACAAGGATATAGGCTTTTTTAAGGAAATTGGGTGGCACAAATTTTATAAACTTAAAAAAAAAGGAGTGTCCCCACCTGGGTCTATCTACCCGGGAACTTAGTTGCCTACATGTTTAATCATTTACAGAGGGAAAATAAAGGGAATTGGAGAGGGTTCCATTTTCCAAATGTCAACTTAAAAATACATCTAACCCCCGATTTGGGGATACCCCTTTTTATTGATGTTTTTAGGCAATTGGGATTTTAAAGACTTATCTGGTTACAGGGAGATCGAAGGGTTTCCAATTTGAGAAAAATCACAGATAAAAGGTTTACTCTCCTTTTGAGGGGTTAGTTGTCTAAAACCATCCCGAAAAGGGGGGGGGAACATCGTGTTGTGGATGGGTTTTACTTGTGCCATGTGTCATAGAATTTTGAAAGATCGGTTGCTATGAGATCTTATCATGACCCCCCTGAGATGTTAAGAGGAACTAAAGCGATATTGGGGAATGCAAAAAAGGGGTAAATTGATTGATGAGAAAGAATTTAACTTTTTGTTCCTAAATTCCCTCAAACTGCAAATTCTTGCGTTACCAAAAAATCCATAAAAGGGGTTGCGCCCCCAAAGGGACGTCCCATAGTGTCAGGCATTTATAGCTGACACGTTTAGGGTCTACTTGGAAAATGCTTGGGAATTCGTTGTATCACTCCTTCTTACATTAGGGGCAAATTTTGGGTTTTTTGGCCAAAAATTTATGGAAAAAGTAATTTATAACCAAACTATTATGGCCAGTATTGATGTAGAGGCCTTATATTCATCTATTCCCCACACGATGGGCCTTAAAGCGGTTGAATATTTTCTCTCCATGAGAGGGTCCCTTTCAGTCACACAACAAATTATCCTTAGATTGCTGGTTTTTTTTTACCCCGGAAATTTCCTCTTTGGTGGCGTATCTTCCAAAAGCCAGGGGCAGCCAGGGCAGTTCTTCGCGCCAACTTACGCAAATTCTCCCGGGCTGGTGGGGGCAACGGGTGTTTTGGGATGGGGGTACCATTTGTGGTTGAGGCCCCCCCTTGGGTCCCTTACATAGACGTTATTTTCGGTGTGGACGGGCCCCGGGGGGATCCTTTGGGAAAATATGGTGGCGGCTCTGAAAACACAACGGAAAAAGTCTGAGATTTACTTTTTAAGTGGTGGTCGGTCTCCCCCTTTTTGACGTTTAAATTGAGGAGGTGGGGGGACCCCCACGTCTACCGTAAGCCAACAGCAAAAAAAATATTTCTGAGCTGGAGGAGTTGTCACCCTCTGCCCACGTAGGGGTATCCAAAGGGGCCCAAAATTTTAGGCTCAGAAAAATTTTTTCTAATTTTGGTGTTTATGTAAAGGGGAAAGGGTTTGAGGCAAGATTTTGAGATGGGGATCCCTAAGAAGGTGCTTAAGCGCTATAAATTTGCCTTGCTCGGGGGTCGCACTGACCTTTTGTCCCCAGGTGAGGGAAACAGAAGATCCCCCTTTAGACTAAAATTTCCATTTTGACAGAGCAAATCCTTGTATTAGGGGTGTTTTAGAAAATATTGGGACACTTAGAAGGGGCAGTGATTTAAATGATGTTCTTTCAGGGGATCCCCCGGTTAATACAGACGGGGGGAAAGGGGTTTTGGTGATAGGGTTGTAATAGCCTTTGAGTCACAAAAGCGAGTGATCATGGGTTGGGGGCAACCCCTTTTGGGTTGCTTTAAAATGTGGGCCTGTAAGGCCTGTGATGGGTTAGCCAGGGCTAAGCTGTGTTTTAGATGGCAGGGGAGGAATATGACGTTTGGGAGTTTTTTAATTGCAGTAATCCCATGTCATTTACAAGGCTAAAAGTTCCCGCAAAACTGGAAAATATGGAAAGACAAAAAGACCATGGAGACAGCGCATTTTTTGACACATAGGGGACTCAGAAACAAAAGGGATACCCCCCTGGGGAGAAATTACAATTCAGTAATGGGGGAAAAAACCATGTCTTCAATTTGGGCCCCTTTACTTTTTTGGGTCCCAAACCCTGGGGGAAAGTGGATGAAGAATGCACGATTGAGACAAAGTGGATCTTCGACTGATACTGTGTCCCCCCATGGGGTAAAAAAGCACTAATTTTAATGCTTTTTTGTACCCTAGTTTGGACAATAAGGTCCCCCTCTTCTTTTTATTATTAAAAATTTCTCTCCCTTTATGTAGGTACAACATAGGCTCTGTAAGTGATTATTATAGAGAACAAAAAGATTCATAAAAATATTGTAACATCTATTTTTATTCATATAATCAAAGAGTTGATTAAAAAACAACATTTTTTTTGTGACCATTTGTTTTTGTCAATTTATGACTGGAGTGGAAGTTTTTCCCTTTTTTCCCCTTCAGCTAAAAATTGCCTTTTTTAATTCTAAAAATCTTAATTTCTTTTAAAAGGATTGTCATCCTTTAAAAATAGCTACCCTTTTTTTTGTACATACCCATGTATTAAACCCCCTCTCTTCAATCGCCCACATTTTTCCCTTTAAAATTATAACCAAAAAAAAACCGTAATTCCGTTCTATTTAATCTCAATGTAACTGCGCGGCGCTTTCTTGGACACCAGACTGGCCAGAATTGGTGGCCGCCTTTTTTTAAGCGGTTTCCCAGTAATGGGCTGCTTCCCCCTTTTCCTTGATGTCAGGAAAATTTTCTCGTCGGTCTGGCTATAGGTGGTTAAAATATAAGAATGGCATGCGCCGGATGACGTCAGAGCCCAAAGAAGGCGCCCCGTTTGATGGCGCCGCTGAGAAACGGCACTCCGCTCTTGCCACGTTAGCTCTATGAACCGGAGCTCTGTAAGCACCGAACTAAGAAATATGTGAGTATAATGCTTTGTTTTTTGCATTTTTTTAAAAAAATTTGGGAAAATAGAATAGTGTTGTCTTTTATGAAGGATTTTTTTCAGATCTGCTTGGGCAGTTTAAAGGTGGGTTTAAAAGTGGTATCCATTGTCCTCTATGTTACCAGAAAAATTTTGTCAATTAAGTGATAAAAAGACATGTTTTCCGCCAGCTGGTTTTTATGGAGATCTTTTTGCCAATTGATGAAAAAAGATCCCCTTGCTTTTTACAAACCATGTACTTGTACAACGGGTTATATTCATAGCTACGCCTTTGTAATTAATAAGCTGTATTGGTGTTAAATTCTATTTTTTATTACACTAAAATTAAATTTTAATTTATTTTGGGGGCTTATGTCTTTTTTTCTTGCCCCTGATGAGCCTATAATCGGGTTGAAAGCGTTGGGCTAAACATTTGACTGGCCTTTGTTTTTGTATTAGCGGGCCATTTTGTGATTAGAGCTTTGTTGCTTTGTATATAGCATGGTGTTGGGGTTTTAGGGACCCTTTTTTGCTTTAATTTTTATTTTTCACAGGATATTTTGTCCCCGGGATGGGTTGAATAGGGATTATTCCTTAGGTTTTGGTGGGTCCGTCCCTTTCGGGCGACTTCCCCCTTGGTGGTTAGTATTTTTTTTGTAGGTTTTATATAGGGGCAGTTGGGAGTTTTATTATTAACCCGGAGTATTTATTACTCCTCTTTAATTGCTAAGTAAAAGTTAAGTTTTATGGGCTTTCTCCCGTGAAAATTTTTTTGCTTTTTTGGGCTTAATTTTTTTTTGGGTTATTTACTTTCCCTTTTTTGGTGACACTTTAACCTATCCCGTGATTGGAGATTGTTTTTTCGTGACACATTGTGTTTAAGTAGTAAGAAATTTTGGTCCAAAAAATGCTTGTTTATTTGTAAAAATATAAAAATATCGTGAAAAATTTGAAAAATGTACCAATTTTTAAATTTTTAAAATTTTTTGCAGTAAGACGATAGTTATTCCCCTCAAAAATTTTATAAATGATTACCCCATGTCTGCTGTAGTTTGGCTCTTTTTTTTTAAAAGTTTTTTTCTTTTACGACATTAGGGGGCTTAGAAATTTAGTAGTAATTTTCAAATTTTCAAGAAAATTAGCAATATACATTTTTTAGGGACCCGTCTAGTTCTAACGTTGCTTTGATTGACCTGTATGTTTAGAAAACCCCCATAAATAACCTCATCTAAGAAACTACACCGCTTAAAGTATTCAAAACAGCCATTTAGGAAGTTTTTTAAACCCCATTAGGTGTTTAAAAGGAATTAAAGCAAAGTGGAAGTGAATTTCAAAATTTCACTTTTTTTGCAGATTTTCAATTTTTATACATTATTCACAAGAATACGGTAAATGTGTTCAGGGAAATGCAACTTAATATTGATTCCCGATTCTACCTTTTTCCCAGAGATACCCACATGTGGCCCTAGTGCACTATTTGGTCAACCACAAGCCCAGAATAGGAGGAGCACCTACTGGACTCTGGGGTCTCATTTTCATTACGATTTTATTTAGGCGCCATTCCCGGTTTGCGGAACCCTAAGGTGCTAAAACTTAATAAATGCCCCCAAAAAGACCCCCTATTGGAAACTACACCCCTTAAGGAATATATACAGGGGAGTTAGTGGTATATCGACCCCACAGGTGTTTCACAAAATTTTTTAGCGTTAGGCTGTGAAAAAGAAATATATATTTTTTTCCCAAAAATCTGCAATTTTAGCTGAAAATGTTTAATTTTTACAAAGGGATCCTGGTAAAAAGGACCCAAAAATTTGTTAGCAATTCTTCCAAGTTCGGCAATAAACCCCAAAATGTGGATGTAATCTGCTGTTTGGGCGCATGGCAGGGCGTTATAAAGGGGGGGAGTGTTACTTGGCTTTAGGAACGCAGGGTTTTGGTGGGCCATGTCGCATTTACAAAGCCCCCAAAGTACCAGAAAGGTTGAACCCTTTCCCGAAGCCGCCCCATTTTGGATCAGCCCCACCTCATAAATCTCATCTAGGGGTGTATTGTGCATTTAGGGTGCAAGGTGTTCCAAATTTTTTATTTTTTGCATTGGGCTATAAAAATGAGGGGAAAACGCAATTCCACCCTGTTTTTGGCTTCAATTTTACAGCGTACGCCGTGCAGTATAAATGACAGATATCTTTACTATGGGGACGGTACAATTGTAATATATAATTTTTCTATAATTATTTTATGTTTTATTACTTTTACAGCAATAGAAATATGTCTTTAAAAAATTGCTTTTTATAGTGTTCCTGTTCTGATAGCCATAACATTATCAGTTTCTGTAGACGGAGCTGATTATGGGCTTGTTTTTTTGGTGGGATATTTGACAGTTTTTATGTAGTACCAATATGGGGGGGCATATGCCGCTTTGGATCACTTTATTAAAGTTTTTGTGAGCATTTGAACAAAATACAACATTCCTGGTATGTTTTTTTATTTTTATTTTTTACAGCGGTCACCGTGCAGTATATCAGACAATTTATAATTACTCAGCAGTCGAATACAATTACAGCGAAACCCAATTTTGTATTATTTTTTTTTATGTTTTACTGCTTTTACACAATAAAAACACATTTATTCAAAAAGGAAAACATGTTTTTGCAAACGCCATAGTTGAGAGCCATAACCTTATTTTTTAGTTTTTTCTTTCTGATGTACGGAGCTGTGTTGGGGCTTGTTTTTTGCGGGATGATTGACGTTATTTACTGGTATCATTTTTGGGGGGGACAAGACTTTTTGATCAGTTATAAATCCGTTTTTTTTTGGAAGGCAGGGTGAAGAAGAATACTGCAATCCGAGTAGTGTTTTTTTTAATTTTAACAGCGCTCACTCCCGTGCAGAATCTCCTGACCAGTTTAGCTTTACTCTCGGGTCGTACAATTACGGCGATACCCAATTTATATAGTTATTTTTAATTGGAAAGCACTTTAAAAAAAAAAAAAGTGTTTTTATTGTGGTGGGGGGGTTTTTTTTTTTTTTTTTTTTAAAAAAAAATAAAAATTTTAATTTTTTTTTAAATTCATCGCTGCTTCTGAGAGCCATAACTTTTTTATTTTTTTCGTATACAGTAGACGTGTAATGATTTTTTTTTTTTGCGGGATCAACTACATTTTACATTGGTATAACTTTGGCTTTATATGATTTTTGATCGCTTTTTATTCCCATTAAATTGCTTGCAGGATGTACAAAATCAAAAGGTCCTGTGACTCGTTTTTTGGTTTTTGTTTTTTACGCGTTCACCGTAACGGGTTAATTAATGTGTACAGAATTTATAGGTAGTCGATACGCACCGCGGCGATCCCAATATTGGTACTTTATTTATTTTTTGATCTTTTTGGGGTGATTGTAGTTTGTAAAAGGAAGATGGCGTGTACATGTTTAATTTTTATTTTTTTGTGTTCGTGTTTTACTTGTTTTAAACTTTTTTTTTTAACTTTTTAACAGGAAATCCCCACTGGGAAAAGCAATCTTAAGTTGCTGTTTGAAAGAGGCGATCTGTGCAAGCGTAACTGCAGTGCACAGGTCGCCATGCAACTAGTGACACCAAGCCCACAATTAGCATTCAGAAAGCACCGGGAGTCCGGAAGGAACGGCGAGCGTCATCTCTGCCACTTTGCCCTCGCCGATCGTAGGCAGATGTCGCTCATCCTCCTGCCTGCGCCTACATTATTCGCGGCCATGACAGGCTGCGGTAAAGATGCGTTTTTCACTGCCCGGCCGGAGCTCACTTCGGCCGGGGGGATGGCATGAAGCCACGGTAATTTACGCTGGTTCCATTGTTGCGATCAGCGCGCAGCCGCCCGCAAGCCCGCGGCGATCGCCAGGTGCGAATGCATACATTACGTCCATTTGCGGGAAGTCACTTCCCGCAGGCGTAGCAAACCCCAATGTCTGAAGGGGTTAAACAATTTTGGGACACACAGCCCATGAAATATGATGTCATGTCTTTGGAAGCTTCTATAGGTATATTGTAACACCTGCGATGTATTTTAATATACTGTAATCACCTGAAACCACACTGCTTTCTGTTGTGACCTCATGGGCAAGTCTAAAGAAATCACAAGAAAATAGAAGGAGAATGGGCTTGAACAAGTGTGGATCGTCCTTGGTAGCAATTTCCAATTACAGTAGGTGCCCGTCGTTCATCGTATGATGCCATGATTACAATGCATAAGGTACTAACATATGGGAATGTCCCAGCCATCATAAACCGCACAGCGGAAGAATGGATTTCTGTGTCTGCTAAGATGAACGTACTTTGGTGTTATGTGCATATCAACCCAAGAACAAAAGCAAAAAACTTTGTGAAGATGCTGGCGGAAGCTGGTAAGATTAATGTTTGCAAATGCACACAAGAACAAAGACCTACATTCTTGGAGACATGTACTGTGATTTGACAGAAACTACAATTGAACTGTTTTGGCCATAAAATGACCATTGTAGTTTGGACAAAAGGGATAACATGAAGCCTAAGAACACCATCACAACTGATGAAACACTGGGGTGGTAGCATCATGTTGTGGGGTTTGTGTTTGTCCACAGATGGAACTGGTGCGCTCACAAAAATAGAATGGCACATGAGGAAAGAAGAATATTGGGCAATTCTGAAGCAACATCCTCAAGACCTCAGCCAAGAAGATAAGCATGGGAAGAAATGGGGGACTTCCAAATTGAACATGGGCCCAACGCATACTGCCCAACTGGTACAAAGTGTCTTAAGGATAACCAATCAATGTTTTTGAGAGTGGCCATCACAAAGCTCTGATCTCAATCCTTTTGAAAATATATGGGCAAAGCTGAAAAGGCAGGTGCGAGCAAAGAGACCTACAACCATGGCTCAGTTTCACCACTTCTGTCAGGAAGCTTGTGGACAGATATCCAAAACGATTGACCCAAGTCATACAGTTTAAGGGCAATGCTACCAAATACAGTATAGATCCCCCCAACTTACAGCCGTTCCGACTTACATCTGTCCCCTAGTTTACAACGTGAGAATTTCTATGGAGATCTATGGGGCATGCCTGCACTTTAGTTCCAACTTCCACACTGGAAAGTAGCAGTGAAACGATAGTAGCATTTGGAAAGATCCAATCCATGCAACATGCAGCACATGAGGTGAAAAATTTCTTAACAGGGTCACAGGCAGCAAAACAAATTAAAAACCCTTCCCCGCACATCCAAAAAATTAAAAAAAAAAAGTTTGTGCTGGGGTTAGATTTAAAAAATATACCCGTTCCGACTTACATACAAATTCACTTAAAAACAAACCTACTTTCCCCATCCGTTTTTAAAAACCCCGGGAAAGCCTTTACTAATGAAATGTATGTAAATTTTGACTTTGCAAAAGCAATAAAAATGCCCTTAAAAAAAATTTCTCCTTCTCTCCTCATTATTCTGCCTTTGCAAATATAAATAATGTGTAATCCTAAGACCTAAAAAGGGTAATTTATTTTGATTTTTTGTCAGATAGGAGAAAAACTCATATGGTCTTTTTATATACTCATTAAAATTTTGGTTTCCAAATGTATGCGGTGATTGTCATTATTCATATCGCAGTATGTGCATGTTGTATATATATGTGGTGAGTGTGCATGTTGTCTATATCGCATGAGGTGCATGATGTAATATATGTGGTGATGTGCTTTGTATGTCTATATCTGCAGTGAGTGTGCATGTATGTCTATATATGTGGTGAGTGTGCATTATGGTTGTTTGTAAACAGTGAGCATTGTTGTATGTGGAAAGATGTAGGGAGCTAGGCCCGGAATGGTGCTTGGAAAGGTTTGCCACAATTTTGTTTATTTTGCCACTGCACAGATATATTGCAATCTACAGATCTTGATTGATGACAATTGGAAACCAGATGTTTATTCTATGCTGAGGTATCCACTGTGTAGGGTACTTGCTTTCTTTGGTGATTTAGTGATTTAATTGCGTTTCCCAATTTTTTATTAGAGATCGTTAATAAACAATGAGATTTAACTTATGCAGTATACATAGCAGAATTTTACATGGGGAAATTAGACAGGCACTGTCGGTATGGCACTTTCAAATGGGCTTTATGTACATAGTACTTTTATTTTGGCACACTGTATTAGTACTATTAAAATCTGTTTCACCTATGTGTAATGAGGCTTGAACAGTTTGCAAGTATGACTTATGGAAGTTAAAAAGGGGAATAGCGTGTCAAAGGGGGAGTGATCTATTACACGGGACTTGGCTTATAAAACTTACAAATTCTCCATGAAGACACTTTTCAGAAGTTGGCAAGTATTCTATATAGGCACTGTATGGTGGTAATATGCAGTCTGAAGAGCCTGTGTACACTGGTATCCACCACTATACGCTCTCTGTATGGTGGTAATATACAATCTGTAGAGCCTGTGTACAACTGGTATCTACCACTATATGGTCACTGTCACTGTATGGAGGTAGTATACAGTGTGCAGAACCTGTGTACATGGTATCTACCATTATATGGTCAGTGTATGGAAGTAATATACTGTCTGCAGAACCTATGTACACTAGTATCTACCACTATATGGTCAGTGTATGGAAATAATATACAGTCTGCAGAGCCTATGTACACTGGCATCTACCACTATATGGCAGTAATATTGGTCTTTGTATATTGATCTTTATTCAGTATTAGTATAATAGTATATTATTCAGTCACTATGTGGTGGTAATTTGTGGTCATGTTCTGGTGGTATAATCGGGTCCATAGGTAGTAGCATTATTTTTAATGTTGGTCTTGGTATGGTGGGATTTGTTTGGTAGCATTAGGATGGTGATATATACGGTGAGGTGTTTGCTTCTTGTATTATCTAGTAACTGCATGACTTTTATTAAAAGGTACTGGTAAATGTTCGTGGTCGGGGACGGGGCTGGTAGGATGGCCCCTTCCAAACATTTGCTATGGGGCCTAGGCTTCTCTAGTTATGCCCCTGACCATCAGTCAACTCCTGACAGTCTGTGGTGCAATGTGGCGTTGGTGGATGGAAGAGACATGATATCCCAGATTTGCTTGATTGGATTCAGGTCTAGTGGACAGGCATGCCAGGCCATAGCATCAATGCCTTCTTCATGCAGGAACTGCTGACACACTTCAGCCACATGAGGCCTATGAATGTGATGCATCAGAAGGAACCCAGGGCCCATGGCACCTACATATGTTCTCACAATGGGTCTGAGGATCTCATCCAGGAAACAAATGGCAGTTAGTTTACCTCTAGTAAGCAGATGGAGGGCTGTGCGGCCCTTTAAAGTAATGCCTCCCCACACTGTTACTGACCCACTGCCAAACTGGTCATGCTGGAGAATGTTGCCGGCAGCAGAACATTTTCCATGGCATCTCCAGACTTTGTCACGTCTGTCACATCTTCTCAGTGTGAACCTGCTCTAATATGTGAAGAGCACAGGATGAAAATGTCGAATCTGTCAACCTTATTGTTCTCTGGCAAATGCCATTCGCCCTGTACAATGTTGGGCTGTAAGCACAACACCGACTTGTGGACATCAGGTCCTCATACCTCCCTCATGGAGTTTGTTTCTGACAGTTTGAACAGACACATGGATATTAGTGACCTGTTGGAGGTTATTTTACAGGACTGTGGCACTGCTCCTCCTGTTCCTCCTTGCACAAGGGGGAGGTAGTAGTCCTGCTGCTGGGTTGTTGCCCTACTGCGGCCCTCTACACATCTTCTGGTATACTGGCCTGTCTCCTGGTATGTGTTCCATGCTCTGGAAACTGTGCTGACAGACACAGCTAACCTTCTTGCTACAGCTCGCATTGATGTGCCATCCCAGATGAGCTGCACCAACTGAGCAACTTTTGTGGGTTGTAGACACCACCTTATGCTACCCCTTAGAGTGAGAGCAATGACAAAATGCAAAAGTGACAAAAACAACAGCCAAAAAGGATGAGAACAGAGAAGTGGTCTGTGGTCACCACCTGCAGAATCACTATTTTATAGGGGTTGTCTTGCTAATTGGCTATCATTTACACCTGTTGTCTGTTCCATTTGCACAACAGCAGAAGAAATTGATTCACAATCAATGTTGGTTCATAACAGGACAAGTTGTTTTCACAGAAGTGTGATTGACTTTGAGCTATATTGTTTTGTTTAAGTGTTCCTTTTATTTTTTGAGCAGTTTATTTGATATAAGCATAATCCCACAAGAGTACTTTGTAATATCTATAGTTGATACCAGAAGATTACATACACTATATATAAAGACACATATGCATGTTTTTCTCACTATCTGACATGAAATCACAATAAACCTTACCTGTTTTAGGTCAATTAGGATTACCAAAATTATATATATTTTACAAATGCCATAATAATAGGGAGAGAGAGAATTATTTAAGGCATTTTATTACTTTCTGCACTGTCCAAAGTTTGAATACATTTCATTAGTATTTGGTAGCATTGCCCTTAAACTGTATGACTGTATGGGTCAAACGTTTTAGATATCCTTCCACAAGCTTCTCACGATAGTTGGTAGGAATTTTGGCCCATTCATCCTGACAGAACTGGTATAACTGATGTTTGTAGGTAACCTTGCTCACGCTTATCTTTTCAGGTTTGTCCATAAATTTTCAACAGAGATCAGGGCTTTGTGACGGCCATTGCAAAACATTGTCTTGGTGATCCTTCAGCCCCTTTGTACCCAGTTTGGCAATATGCTTCAGGTCATTGTCCATTTTGGAGACCCATTTCGGTCCAAGCTTTAACTTCCTGGCTGACGTCTTAAGATGTTACTTCAGCATTGCCACATAATATTCTTTCCTCATGATGCTATCTATTTTGTGAAGTGCACCAGTCTGTTCTGCAGCAAAACAACCCCACAACATGATGCTGTCACCCCGTTGTTTCACAGTTGGGATGGTGTTCTTAGGCTTCCAAGCTTTTCCCTTTTTCCTACAAACGTAATGATGGTCATTATGGCCAAACAGTTCAATTTTATTTTCGTCAAACCACAGAACAGGTCTCCAAAAATTTGGCTCAAGGGCACCAATTGGCCATTCCAGGTGGCCGATCCAACACCTGGCTCTCAGGGATCCCGCCTGAAAAGCCCCACCTTCGCCAGACCAACCACATGTTCCATCATGTGATTTTGGGGATCCATAACCACCTATGACTCCCCCACCATATCAACTAGCTTCAGGAACCCCAACCGCCCACCGTCCACCGTGACAACAAGCGCTCCCCTGCCAGATGGCCCTAATCTAACCCATACTGCACCTGTACCCTTTTCCACACAGAACACCCTTCTACGGGAAGGAGGGACCTATTTTGCTCCCTGGGCACGTCTGCTCCCTGCGTACGTGGGAAAGGCTTTATAGCCCTTCCCCCATAATGAAAAGATGCCTCCCCGCAACCCGCACGGCATGCCCGGTCATGCGGGGGGGGGCTCCCCCTCCGGTCCCCTGCATCTCTGGCCCCGTCCTGGACTGCAGGCAGGACAGTTCAGACTCTTCTTCTGGAAGCCATGCTGTTGTGATGCACACCACAAAGTTACCAAAGATAACTAACAAACCCTAAGCTTATAGCTTACATAGCCACTTTACACCAGAAGATGCTGCACGTGTTAAAACATGTCGGTGGGCTGTACAGTAGTGTGCTATTTTAACTCTCAGAGCTAGAAGACTGATTCAGGGGGAGTCTGGAGCAATCCTTAATGAAGTTCAGAGCCAAATAGAATCATGAAAGACAGAGTATGCATTTAGAATCAAACAAGTATAGATACTGTATAGTGATAGATATCTCCAGCTCTGTCACCTTTTAATCCCTTAACGACCACCCACTGTCTTTTGAAGGTGGGCGGATCGTGTTCTCTGTTGGCAGCAAAGACATTGCTGCCTACAAAGGGGGTTTGCGGCACCCAGCACTGCAACAGTGCTAGGAATGAAGTTGTAGTTAACAGCTCTATTCTTAGACAGTCTCTGTAAATGGCAGGGGATTCCCAGTGCCTGATAGAGCTTAGGGAATGTCTGTACAGTCAGAGTAACCCCAGGGCTGTCTGCATGGTAAGCCTGCTGTCAGAGAACACTGTGTGTAGCCCTGACAGCAGCCTGTGTAATAGGGTGATATATTAGCATACAGAAATATGCAAATACAATATTTATTGTAAAAAAAAATTATAATCCTTATCCCTTAATGGGATTAAAAAAAAAGTAAAAACCATAAAAAGTGTGGAAAAAATAAAATAAATAATAAAATAAAAATAAATATTTCATTAAAAAAATTATTGTGCATACATCACACACAAAAAAAACCCTAAAACTTACACATATTAGGAATTTATATGACCATAATAATCTGTAGAATTAATGATACAGGTTATTTAGTGTTAAATGAATGGTGTAAAAATAATTTAAAAAACAGATGCAGAAATCCATTTTTTTTATTTTAATGCTGCAAAAAGAAGTTAAAAAACAATGCAGTAATGTACATTGTAGGCAACCGGCAAAATAGTGGATGGTATATATGTGCCAAGAAGGTTGCTATATGGTTTGTCAAAATTTCAGGGATGTCACGCTGGACGGTCTGACTTTTCCATCCAGCCAAATTGCAGCAGCAGAACTGCAGTCTATGTGCCAACGTAGTCCAAGGAGCTCGGTGGAGAAAAAGAGCAGCTTAGTCAGTGACAGTAGCTTACTGACAAGTGTTCAGTTAGTATAGCTGCCATGCAGCTTTCATGGGCTCTTTTTTTGGGACAGCTGTAGTGAGGGTGGAAGGCCGGTCCGGGCTTTTGCTGGACTTCTTGAGGCCTTTAAAAGCCTGCTAGTTGCATACCTCAGGTGAGGAGCGTAAACCTGAGGATCCTATTTGCCATTGCCCTTCACAGTGTGCTGCAGTAAGGATCTCTGGGATGCTGTCTGGCTACATGGCACTTGGACTCAAACCACACCATACGTTGGTATGCGGACGTATGTCTACTTAGCTGAAGTTAAGTCACATGTTTATTCTCTGTATGGACATTAATAGAACGATGTGAGAGTGTTTTGTTCCTACTTGCTGTTCCTGTGTTTCTTTTGCCGTTTAAAATAAAAACCCTGTTATTTTTGCATCCAAAATCTGTTTGTGCCTACTGTTTTTGCAGCTAATCTCCCACAATATATAAACTCAGACATTGTGCCCAAACAATGCAACTTCTCACGCATAAAACAAGACTTCATACAACTAAATCATCAAAAAATGCAGGGTCATTGAGGCCTTTTCAGGCTTGGTGCTTAACGGGTTAAAATTGATGCTAGAATAAAAGAATAAATATGAAGCTTTATGGTTCACACATCTAGATGTTAGGAAATTTTGTGGTAAATAATGAGACATATTTATTGGGCTTGATAGTTATCTTGGTAAGTTTGTTTGAATTTAATGCACTGACCACGAAAAGGTTGTGAATGTGAAATGCTATTGTGATGGGCACGGTACGTGGTTTAGACTTTTCTTGCTGAAATATACAAGGCCTTAATGTGTCTGAACATGTAAGCTTCCCATGCGATAGACACTAATGCAACCCCAAGTGTCGATAACAAGCTAGGTGGTTTTTTCTTCTTTTGATTCCACAGGACACGGCGTCCATGGTGCTCATAAAGAACTTCAAATTTGAATAACCTGACCAGAAAACAGTTTTCTGTTTTCTCGGTCCATTTTAAATGAGAAGAAGATGATGTTTCTGGGCTGATATGTGGCTTCTTCTTTGCATGATTCCAGCTTTTACTTGCATGTGTGTATTGCACAGCTAATTGTGTTCACATACAATGTTTTATGGATGCATTCATGAGCCTGGGGAGTAATTATCATGGCCAAATCATGCCTTTTTTTAAATTTAGAGCTACCCGAGGGCCTGTAGATCACATGCATCCAATTTTGACTGTTGGCCATGTTCGGCTATGTTTACACGGTGTAATTGCGGCGCGCATTTCGCCACGTATTTGCGTTGTAATACACTCGAAATTCGCGCTGCATTAGGCAACTATCATTTCCTCTGGCGTACAGTACAATCATATTGTATCCTGGGGAAGAGAAGTGACATGCAAATTGTTTGTGGCGCTTACACGCTGCTGACAATGCGAATGAATAGTGCTGGCCGAGAGCTGCCCCCCCCCCCAGGCTTTGGAAGTACGCGCTGATCAGCACATGCCTCCAAAACACCCGGCGTATCGCGACGCGTACAGTACGCACTCCAAAACGCCGTGTGAACATGCCCTGACTTTTACACATGGATTTCGCTAGATTCGCTGAATCTTTGGATGATATCATGCTGAGGAATTTTTTTCTAAAACTGTTCCACTTTAAGATGCAGTTTTTTACAGATTGTTGAATCTCTGACTATTGTTGCTCCTAAAAGATTGTGCCTCTCTAACGTGCTCTTTTTATACACAATCATGTGACTTAGGTGCAAATCAACACTGGTTAAGATAGCTCCATCCCAGCTATTTTAAGATATGTTGCTGCTGTCAATTTCTTAATTAGTCAATATTTTTTAGTTGCCTAACTTTCAATTTCTGCTATGTGTTCTGAATAAAATATGATTTTGAGAGATTTTCAAATCATTGTAACTAGGATTATAAAATAATGAAAGAATAATGTTCTAATCCAATATAGTGTTGGACTGAAGTTTCTTTGGTCTACCTAAGTAACTTATTAGGGCCCACCCTCTATCTAAACAGGGCATGTGCAGGGCAATTTTAAGTACATTTTCTAAAACCACTTTTAAATAATTATTGCACATGCAGGGTTTAGTGTGGTATCTAGTAATTAGTTCTCAAGTGATATCCTGTTAAACCTTTAGGGCACTGAATCAGTAGATGTACATTATTGTGCCAGAGCTTGGGTACACATGAAGATCCTTGCCTGAGCCCAAGTACTGAGAATCTAAGAAGGCATATACACAAGTGCAGTAGATATAGGGCATAATTCCACTTATTTATTGTAATATAATAATAACCAAAATCATAGTTTATTAATTTGTCCATACAAATGAGAATGTGAAGCTTCTTTTGGGTTGATTTAAGTCAACTAAACAATGCTTAAGAAGGTGCAAGGGATCATCATAGATGGTAGACATGTGTCACTGAGAAGCCAAGCTTCGATGAAGTAAGGTCAGTCACCTTTTGCTCTAGTAGTAGAGCTGTTCATGCGGCTGATCCGTGCTGGGCTTTTACAGAAGTAGCCAAAGAGCTGGGTGGAATGGCTACTCCCACGTTTCTAGATCCAGGCCTGATTTTTATTGGTCTATGTAATCCTGGAGAGTCAGATGAGCTGGGTGTGGTTTCCAGCCTGGGTCTGTTGTGGATTGCTGTGCTTTGTGTAGGTGAAGTGCTTGGAAGTGCTATTTCATGGGTCCAGCCAACACCACATCACCAACGGGTGAGATTGCCACGCAGTGGCAGCAGGACCATGCCTTACCAAGAACATGTAAGGTACGGCCAAGGACTTTACATTTGTTTGCTGGCTGAAGCAAGTCGTGATGTTTTCAGTTGTTTTGTCATTTTGTCTGAAATAAAGACCAAGTTTATTTAACTCCAAGACTGCTCCTGCACTCTGCTTAGAGACTGCCATCTTTGTATGTATGCATACGGAAGACTGTATTTTGCATTCAGAAGCAGATGCTGGTAATAAATACACTAAGGAAAAATACACTAAGGAAAAAGACATAAGTGGTGTTGACTTAACAGAAACCACATACATATAGCCATACTTTAAAGGATGTCATGGACCTGGGAGATATGAAGCATAGCCAACTAATTAAGTGAAGTATGACCAACTGTGGCCAACTGTGAGTGACGCATGACCAACTCTATATAACATTTGTCAAAAATTATTAATGAAAGGCGTTTTCTCGCCATGCAGTTTCACAGAGCCATGGACAGCTTTAGATTCACACATCCTGTTCAGGCTGCAGGTGGGTCTATAGCAGTGATTGGCATTTCAGCTCTGCTGTTCCTAGCTATTTCTGTTACACTGACATGACTGCAGGAGATTTATAAAGTGTACTATACAAGACTGCAGAGTTCTAAAGAGTGAAAGCTTCTCATTTAGTTACGTAAACAAAGACCTACAAAACATAAGCCCCGCAAGAGGCCCCCCCCCCCCCACAAAAACCCCCCCCCCCCCCCCCCCCCCAAAACCCCCCCCCCCCCCCCCCCCCCCACCCCCCCCCCCCCCCCCCCCCCCCCCCCCCCCCCCCCCCCCCCCCCCCCCCCCCCCCCCCCCCCCCCCCCCCCCCCCCCCCCCCCCCCCCCCCCCCCCCCCCCCCCCCCCCCCCCCCCCCCACCCCCCCCCCCCCCACCCCCCCCCCCCCCCCCCCCCCACCCCCCTTTTAAACCCCCCCCCCCCCCCCCCCCCAAAAACAAACCCCCCCCCCCCTCCCCCCCCCCCCCCCCCCCCCCCCCCCCAACCCCCCCCCCCCCAAACCCCCCCCCCCCCCCCCCCCCCCCCCCCCCCCCCCCCCCCCCCCCCCCCCCCCCCCCCCAAAAAAACCCCCCCCCCCCCCCCCCCCCCGCCCCCCCCCCCCCCCCCCCCCCCCCCCCCCCCCCCCCCCCCGCCCCCCCCCCCCCCCCCCCCCCCCCCCCCCCCCCCCCCCCCCCCCCCCCCCCCCCCCCCCCCCCCCCCCCCCCCCCCCCCCCCCCCCCCCCCCCCCCCCCCCCCCCCCCATGGCAGGGATTTATAAAATGTACTATAAAGACTGCGAGTTCTAAAGGGGAAGCTTTTTTTAGTTAGGAAACAAAACCTTAGCAAGGAAACTTCAAAGGGGCCACTAGTCGGGTGACAGCAGTTAAAAAAAATGGAAAAAAGAGAGAGAAGAGTGGTTGATTGGTAACCAGGGAAGTGAGTTTAAGAAGAGATAAAATTTTTATTTTAAAAAAACCACAAAGCAATGTATTTAGTAGTAGTCTTTAATTATCTTTCTTTAAAAGTGTTGTTCCTTGAATTTGTCTAATGCACAGGAAACTCGCTAGCTGAGAAGGTCTGAGGTAAAATTATTAAAAAGCAAAAACTCCCCAAAGGGCCCTTTATAAAATGGACTCAATATGTGTTCTACCCAAAAGGCATTAGGGGACGCTAAAAAATTTTTATTCATTTTTTGGTGTAAAAAAATTTTACTGGAAATTTCAAGCTATATGGGGAAGAAAAAATGTTGTATGTCAAAAGAAAAAGCATTTGAAATTACATTTTTAACCCTAAAACCAAAATTTTTTAGGGATAAATATAAATTTTCTTGTATATTCCTTTTTATTTTAAATTTATATAAAATTTCTTGTATAAATTTTTTGTTTTTTAACAATTGCACCACCTTTATTGGCTAAAATAATAATTAGCTGTAAGATGTGCAGTAGTGCTTCCCTTATATGATATAAACATGGATAACTTGACTTTGCTTGAAAATGGCTCCAATGAGGAGCTGAAACATCGCTTTGTAACAATGGGTGAATAATTTTACTCTTTATTGAACTTTTTTGAGTGCTGATTTGTTTCTTTTAGATACATATTTACCTCTTGTCCTGTTTTTTTACTATGTTTAAATATAGGTAAAATGCATTCAGGTCTGAAAATCAAAATAATTATCTCACAAAAAATTACGCACTTCATAAAATTCTATCCACCTTACAACTATAGGAATTACTAGATTCGTAAAGATTTGTACCCTCTCAAAATAATAAGAATGTTTTTATCCAATTCTAAGAGAGAATCTTAAATAGTGAGAATTTAAAAACACAAAATGCATTATAAAGTTTCTGATTTATATTTTTTTTATTTATACAGCTGAAAGTGCTTATTACATCAAACAGACTTTGTTACTTCAAAGTTTATGTTAGCCAACCAACTATTATCTTTTTAAGGAAATGTCTATTTACTGCACCTTGTCAATGTCACTCACACCTGTTGTTTTTGGATGGGCTTTGTTCACCTTTCAAACATACTATATAGTTCTGTGCCAATTACTTGCCATGGTGTGCTGCCAAATGAGTAGCAGAGGATAAGCTAGCCTTCCATTTTGTGTTTAAGAGCCAGAATATAAGTCTGTGACTTTGATAAATGTATCTCCACTGTAGAAAAAGACGCTTTTCAACTTGGTCTGATATTTTTAGGGTAGAAGTTGAGTTGGCATTCATTATTTGATGCAAAAGGGGACTAAAAGAATATGCTATAGTGAAGCTTTATACAAACAAAGGGCGACATGTATGAATCTCCCCACGTCGGAGCGCATGTTTCCTCCAGTTTTCCAGCGAAATTTGCGCCTGATTTATGTCGGTGCCGCCGCACCTCGTCAGTGTGTGTAGCAAAGTGCGGGACATAGGCGCAGTGCGGGAATGCGAATAAGATTCGCCGCCCGACGTATTGCGCTCATACATGCCGTGTATAGTCCGCCGCACCTCGCCAGTGTGTGGGGCGCAGTGCGGCGATTTAGGCGCAGTGTGGGGCTTCGCCTAATCGCCGTCCGAGGAGGTGCGCTTATACATGCGGGGAAAAGTTCACCGCGCCTCGCCAGTGTGTGGGGCGCAGTGCGGGACCTAGGCGCAGTGCGGGACTGCGCCTAACATGTATTCTGATTCGAGACAGGCTGGAAATCATCGAGAAATCATTAAACATGTCCGTGCGGCCGGTCTCGGCGACAAACGCATTGTTAGGGATTTGATTGATTTATGTTTATAGAAGGTTTCGGCTCTTTTTCAGATAATATTTTACACCTAATAAAAATGACTTTTTTAATTTATACTCCATGCCTCACGGCACTGAGAGCTGAGATTCATTGCCCGATCTTCTCCATAGACTATAATGGGACAAGTAGCTCGCGCTCTGATTGGCCGGGATAGCCAAGTCCCCGCTAGCTCAGCCAATCAGCTCTTTTCTGCGTTTTTACTGTATTTTGAATGCCCCACCTTTGAATTTGATTGGTCAATATTTCTCCATAGATTTAATGGGTCCCTGTCACTCCTATTTGATTGGCAGGATTCCCAAACCCCCTGCTAGCGCAACCAATCAGTCTTTTCTGCCTTTTTACTGTATTTTGAACTGTCACCCCCTTTGAATTTGTTGGTCAAACTTCTCCATAGCTTTTAATGGGTACTATCGCCCCTATTTGATTGGTTGGTTTCTCCCCGACCAAGGGAAAAACGCTTACAAAATTTTGAATTACTGTTTTTCCCTGGCAATTTCCAATACCCAATTCTGGTTGCGTGTTTAGATTTTTGGAAATGATTTTTTTATTTTTGGAAGGTTTGAGCTCTTTTTCGTAAGTTTTGACCTAAATAAAGGCGATTTTTTTTTTAATCATACTCCATGCCGCACGGCGCTGAGAGCCGAGATTTCTCTTGCGATCTTCTATATGTTTCCTCTCATGTTCCATTCTCGCTTCACTTCGCCTCCGCCGGATCATTTAGACCAGAATCAACCAGGTCTGCCTGTCGGAGCTGGCGAGCGCTGCAATGCGCCGCACTTTGCCGACCCGCGATCTTTACAGGGCCTCGGAGTTTTAGAGCACGCCGCGTCCCGCCCCGGAACGCCCACACCGCGCCCACTGCACGCCCCTTCATGTGAGGCGCATCTGAAAGTGGCGAACTCTGCGCCTAACATCGCATCCCTGCGTCCGACAGTGGATTCGGGCCGGAGAGGCGCAGGATACGCCAGAAAACAGGCGAAAAGCCCGTTCATACATGTCGCCCAAAGTTCGTATATATGAACTTTGGCCCAACACAACTAAATATCAGTGAACCTAAGATCTAACTGAAGTAGTATCATTTTTGTGTATATACAATAAAAGTTAACTTATTGACCTTATGACTAGGGATGAGCGATACTATCGACAAAAGATGAAATTGGCATGGTTTTTACGTTTATCGGAATTTCTAGATGAAGCGATAGTTTCCGTGAAAATCTTATAGATAATCTTTGGCTGGCCACCAAAATTACAGAAAGCACTGTAATAGGCGCGATTGTAAACGATAATCAGCTCAGAGCATAGAGGAGGGCGAGGGGGGTATACGATGTCAGCTGTGGGCGGTGTATGGATCTCATTGGCTGCAAAATCACATGACCTTGTTTTATGTATACGACTGCATTTCCTGTTCAGTCTCATTCCTACACTATCTCACTACAGAGCAACACGTCTGACTGCCGTCCCAATAGCTGTTGTCACAGCTCAGAGAGGCAGTCTTCTTCTATACAGAAAACGATCTTTCTATTTTTGAAGCTTAGGATATAGTTAGATTAGAGCATTTCAGTTCTGATTTAGTTAGAGAGAGACTTGTAAAGAAATCTAGTATATGCCGCCGAGAGGGGAGGAGGTGGGAGAGAGGGGGGGAAAGAGGGTGTATATTGTGCAGCCTAGTCTCTCCTGTCCTGAACTCACATGGAACACATGAACACATTATTTTATAGTAACTGCCACCTGTTGTTAGTGGTGGCAAAACCGCCATATGTAATCCATATAACTGTTCCATACTTCTATTTCACTCAGTGCGTCTCAGTTTGGCGCTAATCGTGCACTTATTCGCAAATTGTTTCACACATTATTTCATAGTAACTGCCGCCTGTTGTCAGTGGTGGCAAAACCGCCATATGTAATCCATATAACTTTTTAATACTTCTATTTCACTCAGTGTGTCTCAGTTTGGCGCTAATCGTGCACTTGTACGATATCTAAGGGACTGAAGGAAGAACACTGTTGATTTGGTGTTACGGTTTTTCCACCAGACCGCATTTCACAGATATTTGATAGAAACAATTCTGCTTCTAATCCTAGTTGGCTGTTGTAAATTAGAGGTATTTAAGAATACCTGTGATTTGCCATCTTTGCAGTACAGTTTCTCAAAAAGAGACTGTGAAAAACTCTTCCATACCTTTTACATTTTTATCTTTCTGAACATGGAGCGAACTGCAGGTGGTAAGCGAGCAAAGAGGGATGCAAGACATGGAGGTAGAGGGACGAGAGAAGGTGCTCCTTCCAGTGCTGGCAACAACACGCAAGCCAGTGTATCATCGGTTGAAGGACCGTCAGGCCTGTCATCGCTGGGTCGGTGCCCTGTGAATCTAATAACGAACAGCATCGCCAATCTGTTCTTCAGTGGTTAGTACAACCTGCATCCAGCAGTTTTACCTCCTCGTCCTCCCCGTCACGTCAACGAATGTCATCATCATCGCCAGCATCCGTCCAAAATGAAGGGAAGGCAGCCCAAATGTCAACTCATGTACCCACCACTGTGGATAATCCATTTTCTGAAGACCTCTTTGATGACAGAATGCGGTTGGGGTAAGGCATTTCAAAAGATCAAGAGGCCAAAGAGGATGATTTTGTCTGCTCTGACGCCCAATCGCTGATGCTATCAGAGGAGGAGAAGGAAGCCGGTCAGTCGCCACAAATCCCGAGTGGTCGGCAGTGCCTGTTGATTGTAGTACGCAGCTCAAAGATGTAGAATGTCAGGACGAGGAAGTAACCTGTGCTGCTGCTGCAGATGATGATGATGACATTGCGGATCCAACGTGGTCTTTTCAGCAGAATTTACTTGCGAGCGCTTCTTCACTGGAGGAGGAGGAAGACGATGGGGTAGTGTCAGTATAGGTCCCGCATCAAAAAGGGAGAGGGCGGTCGCACAAGTTCGCTGAGATTATTCCGCCAACCATGATCAGTGGAAACACCGCTCCTCGCTTATCGCCGTTTATGGTTTAAGGGTCATGCTGTGTTCCAGGACAGGGATAGTCAATGTCCAGTTCAAATAAATTGGTGGTTCAAAGACTACTTTCTTCCGGCACTTTTTAATCTGTGGGTCATGCAGATTTGAGGGTCATACTGTGGTACAGGACAGGTATAGTCAATGTCCATTTCACTAAAATAGTGGTTCAAATATTTGTTTCTTCCGGCACTTTTTATTCTGAGGGTCCATCAAGGACATCTCTGCTGGTTTTGGGGTCATGCCGCTGTAAAAGAAACCAATAGTAAAGGTCTTAAAGAAAAAAGCGTATTTGCCATGCTTCAAGGGCATCAAAATGAACAGCGGTTAATGGGTGTCCACCCTCCTTGATCCACGTTCCAAATCAAAAATGAGCAATTTCGTTCCACCCACACAAATTGACAGTAGAATGCAGGAATTTGAGACAGGGCTCGTTGACCAACTGGACGCCCTAGGGCCCTGCCAGCTGAACCTCCGCGTTCCCGGTTGGGATGTTCTTGCTGTGACGAAATGTTGGTCCCTGGTGCAAAAAGTGATAGGGGTCTCCTGCCAGTTCCCATGTGCCATTTCCAATACCGGTGTCTTGTTTTGTGTGATAGGGGCCCCTTTGCAGCTGCTACCGCTGTATCCGCTGTGGCTACGCTGTCCTCATGTTTTCGGTTAGCCATTGAACATAATTAATGATATTAGCCTATGAATTTTTTTTCTGTGACCTTTATAACCTAATTGTCTTGCCTAAGATATAGCACGTATCCAGTTTCCTGTTGTGAATGTTAATTCCAGCTTCTCCTCACCTGTTTGGGTGTAAGAATGAAGCTGTTATTCCTCTCCCATAGACTTTAATGGTCATCGGCGACTATCGACATGATAATTACCAATATCTGATATCGACTCAATAACGATTGTTGACACAATGGCTCATCCCTACTTATGATCTACCAACTTTCTAAGTTTTTGTCTCTCTGCATTTCACAGCAATAGCTTTTATTTTTTAGTGATGTACTTGTATGATGCCTTGATATATACATTAGATAATGGATTTTTTGGGCATATTTTAGGGGAACACATACATAGCTATGTCATTTATTTATATTTGTTTTCATCATTAGTATAGAAAAGTGGTTTTCAGCATTATTATCTTTAATACGATTCATGTTTCAAATAAAATAGCCTGTTAAATGTATTCTTCAGATTATTACAGTCATGTAGATCTATATTATGTACAGGTGTACACAGTAAAAATTACTTTATAATAAATCCTTTTATTGCTTTTTTACAGACTTTTTTATTGTTTTCATTTTTTTAATATATCTGTTTTATTTATTGTTTTTAATCCCATTAAGGGTTTACTATTTTATTACTTTGTTTTCTACTCTGTGTCACTATAAAACAGGCTGCTGTTAGGGCAACAGACAGTGTGCTCTAACAGCAGAATTCCGGAACAGACATCTCCTTTCTTGGTTTCCAAGGCTGACTGTAATTGTTTTAGTTAGTCTCCATATTGGTCACTAGAAAACCTGGCATTCCCTTTCAGTTATGCTCTAGTCACGGATGACAGCAATTGAAGGGTTTAATGTGGACTAAGGGTTATTTTACAACTTCACTCTTAGAGCAGTTTTTGGAGCATCAAGCCATAAAGCCATGCATACTACAGCAATGCCAAAAAATGTTGCTGCAGACTAATGACCTGCATTGCCTGATGACATTAGGGGTAACTAGCAGAAGGTTAATATGGTTCAGACTTGGTTAAATAAGGTAAATGTAAACAAGGCTTTAAGAACATAGCTCAATTATTTATGTACTCCTGGTCAGGGCTGCTGATACTGCCATAAGGAGCCCAGACATACCTAACCAATGGAGTCTTACATACTTATCTACCTAGTGGGGACTTTGCCTACTTAATAGGAAAAATCTGCCTAACTAATTTGTGGAGGGGTCTTCCTACCTAAAAGGAGAGTCTACTTATCTGCTTGCATAATTTGAGGGGGTACCAAATACAACTACCTACTATATTAAAGGTCTATCTACTTACAGGTGCAACAAATTGGAGCCCTTTAACCATCTGGGGAACTGTTACTGTTTAAGAGTACTATTACTGTGTGGGGCAACAAGAGGGTCATTTAGCCTTTGGGCCAATATGGATGGTAAGTTACATAGTATGGTTGAAAAATACATACAGTACACCCTTCACATTTTTGTAAATATATTATTTTTTCATGTGACACTGAAGATATAACATTTTGATACAATGAAAAATAGTCAGTGTAAATTTTGTGTGCCTTCAAAATAGCTCAACATACAGCCATCAATGCCTAAACTGCTGGCAACAAAATTGAATACACCCCTAAGTGAAAATTGGCAAATTCTGCCCAAAGTGTCAATATTTTGCGTGGCCGTAATTATTTTCCAGCACTGCTCACTAGAGCTTCACAGGTTGCAGCCACTGGAATCATCTTCCACTCCTCTATGATGACATCCGTTTGAGGATGCCTCATAGATGCTCAATAGGGTTTAGGTCTGGAGACATGCTTGACCAGTCCAGCACCTTTGCCCTTATTATTTTTAGCAAGACAGTGATCATTTTGGAAGTGTGTTTGAGGTCGTCGTCATGTTAGAATACTGCCCTGTGGTCCATTTTCCGAAGGGAGAAGATCATGCTCTGCTTCAGTATGTCACAGTACATGTTGGCATTCATGGTTTCCTCAATGAACTGTATCTCCTCACACCTGGCAGCACTCATGCAGCCCCAAACCTCCACCATGCTTGACTGTAGGCAAGAAACACTTGTCTTTGTCTCTCACCTGGTTGCTGCCACACACACTTGACACCATCTGAACCAAATAAGTTTATTCTGGTCTAATCAGACCACAGGACATGGTTCCAGTAATCATAGTCTGCTTGTCTTCAACAAACTGTTAGTGGGCTTTCTTGTGCATAATTTTTAGAAGAGGCTTCCTTCTGGGACAACAACCATGTATGCAGCATATAGTGCACTAATAGGCTGATCCTCCACCCCTTTAATATCTGCAGAAATACTGTCAGCACTCATATGTCTTTTTTGAAAATACAGTCTCCGGATATGACGCTGAGCACCTGCACTCAACTTCTTTGGCTGACCGTGGCGAAGTCTGTTTTATGTGCAATCTGTCTTGTTAAACAGTTGTATGGTCTTGGCCACCGTGCTGCAATTCAGTTTCAGGGTGTTAGCAATTTTCTTATAGGCTAGGCCATCTTTAAATAAAGCAACAATTTCAGATCTTCAGACGGTTCTTTGCCACAAGGTGCTATATTGAATTTCCATTGACCAGTATGAAAGTAATAACACCAAATAGAACACAGCTGCTCCTCATTCACATCTGACACATTGAAACACTAATGAGTCACAAGACACAGTGAAGGGAAAATGGCAAGTTGGACAAATGTATCCATTTTCACTTAAGGATGTACTCACTTTTGCTGCCAGTGGTTTAGACATTAATGGCTATGTATTGAGTTATTTTGAGGGCACATCAAATTTACACTGTTATACAAGCTTTACAATGACTACTTTACATTGTATCAAAGTGTTATATCTTCAGTGTTGTCCCATGAAAATATATAATATAATATTAACAAAAATGTAAAGGGTTTACTCACTTTTGTGAGATACTGTATGTCAATCAAATTCAATCACAGGTTGGGAAAGATGTGGATGAAGGGAGGACGATAGGGAATTTTTAAGCTTCATTTCCCCAACTGATGCAGACTTTGGAACCCCTAAAGCAAAAAGCAATCTGCCTTAAAGGAATATTTCATTCCTGACCCCATTCTAATTGCCATCAGACTGGATCCATATAAAATTTATACGGCTACATAAGTTTTACCATTATTTAGTAGTAAGTCGTTATCTAAGCCTTTTTTGAAACCCTCACCAGTTTTAGCCGTGTCCAGCTCCTCGGGCAGGCTATTCTATAAATTCACAGTTCTCATGGTAAAGAAGACTTTAGAAAAGCATATAGGACTACATGTATGAATCCTGGTATTGACATGCTAGTTCTAAATAGCTTTAAAGCAGTGTAGAATGCACCAGAATGTATGAATCTGATCTTCTGCAGTTCATACATACAGGCGCAGTGTAGTGCCAATATGACAAGTCTGGCTCAGGTAGACCACCTTTACCTGGTCTGACTGTTCTAACTGTTCTGTGCCTAGGTTTGGCATCAGAGTCATAAATGTATCTAATCCTATGAATGCCCCAAAGTTTGGAATGCATTCGTACATTGTTTTGGCTCAAAGTACACCAGAAAAATGGCACAGACCCATTCATACATGTCGCCCATAATATTCTGTTTTTTAATAAATAACTCTCTATGTGCTTAATAAACTACCAATTGTTCAAAAACTATATTGGGGGAACATATTCTTATCTTTTATCTATTATCAAGTAAAATAAAAGTTTTTCATTGCTGGCCTGGTATGTTATCTACTATAACTTGCTTGGTGGAAAATTCTGCAAAACCAGAAACAATTATTGGCTTACTCACATTACTCCTAAGACTCACTGGCTTTATTGTATTCTAAATATACTTAACAGGTATATAAACAAAGGATTAGCCTGCTTATATTGCAGATCATCAACTTTATATGAATACTTTCAATATTTTATTATTAAGATCAATAACTAGAATGACTAGAAGTAAATCCCAGCCAACTAAAAATGTCTTTGGATAAAGGGGTGTTCTCATTTAGGTCAGTTCTTAGCTAGCTACAAGTTGAATTTAGCCAATTACACTTACTTTACTATATTTGCAACTTCCATAGAGATGAATGGGGAAGATGTTCGCAAGCGCCACCTTCCTCGTTCTGTAACATGGTCAGCTTGTAGCTAGTTATTGGCCAACCTGTAAGGCGGAAGTGTGATCGTATGAACTCCTTTTTAAAGCTAAAACTACAGAGATGAAAGGGACTATGCTTGTTAAAAATACACACATGTCAGGTGCCCCGTAGTGCATCATTAAGCCGGGGGAAGGGGGGTACTTGATTTGCCTTTGGGTAAAAATCGGTGATAGATTAATGCTAACTAGGATATGGGTATGCTTTGTCTATGTTTACGTACAATTGTGCATTGATGTTTATTGTTTGGGGATCTATTCAGCGCTCAGTGGGGCGAGGATGGGGAGGGTCCACCGGTTCTAGTGCTGGGCTGCTCTGCATTATTGACATACCTCTCTAGTATAGCGGGTGGGAAGCAGGATGAGAGAGGAGAAGCGTGAGGTCTCAGGATTTCGCCTCACGCACAGATGTGCGAAAAAAGAGAAGTCAGCAAAAAGGAGAAAGGAAATCTGGAGGAGTAGTTACAGTTCACAGTTGGGTTCAGGGGCTCAGTTGGGAAGGGGGGAGGGGGGTTGCTCCTTGTCCTTTATCAGTATAGCTCAAGTACTCAGAAACAATGGCTGATACCCTAAAAATCGTCTCCTGGAATGTGAAGGGGTTACGCTCTCCCCAAAAGAGGATGCTAGTCTTGAGGCACTTGAAGAGGCTAAGGGTAGATGTGGCGCTACTTCAGGAGACACATTTGGAGGAAAAAGATCTCTATCGTCTCCAGAAATTATGGGTGGGAGAGGTAAAAGGCTCGGCTGCAGTGGGGGGGAAAGCAGGGGTGATAACATTGATACACAAAAATTCTCCATGTAAAATCCTGGCAGTTGATTCTGATGACGCAGGACGGGTACTTACGATGAAGATAGACTCCCCGGCAGGGATTTTTAACTTGGTTAACGTATATAGCCCGAATAACCAGGATAAAAAGTTCTATTGGGATCTGGAGACTAAATTAGTACGATTGGGAACCGAAGGAATCCTAATGGGGGGAGATTTCAATTGTGTTATGCACAATTCAGAAGATAGGAAAAAAACGGATACAGCAACTCTGCCCCAGGAAAGAGGACAGAGTCTGTTACTCAGGTTGAGTAACAGTATGGGTCTGGTGGATACATGGAGAAGGTTGAATCCGGCGGAAAGGGAGTACACGCACTACTCGCATGCCCACAACTCCTGGTCCAGGCTGGATTATTTTTTGGCGGACTCCCAATTGGTAGGAAGGGTAGAGGCGGTTACGATAGGAGACCTGGTGATCTCGGATCACTCACCAGTGATCATCTCTCTACGAGAGAATTTCCCTAGAGGGAGTGATATCATTTGGAATGTACCTCCATCTCTGCTGAGAGACGAGCTGTTTAGGGACTTACTGGTACAGTGGTGGAAGGAATATGCGGAGGACAATGAAGCGCATGTAGAGTCACCCATGCTTTTCTGGGACGCTGGTAAGGCAGTGTTGCGGGGTAGAATTATGTCCTACGTGACGGCAAAAAAAAAGAAACTGAAAAGGGGTTTGAGGAGGCGAACAGGGCCCCTGAGGAGGGCGATACTAATTTTCTCTGAGTCCATCCAATGAAAATAAAGAAAAATGGATGAAGTCGAGAGAAATCTTTGAATTACAACAAAAAAGAGTGGAGTCATTTTACAAGGGATCATACCGGGTGTCACTATTCAAATTTGGGAACAAATCGGGGAAATTATTGGGCCAATTTAGCTAAAGGGAGGAGGGGGGTAACCAATATTCTAAGCCTCAAATCGGGGGAAAGGAAGGTGATCGGGGAAACCCCAAGGGAATCAATAACCTCTTGGGAAAATACTCCCGGGTAGGACTATATACTCAATCCACCTTTGACCTTGAGAGGGGGGAAGCAGTTTTTACATCAGATGGGACATGCCTTTTTTTGTTCGGATCAGGATAGAGACTTCTCAATGGGGGAGGTGGAAGAGGAGGAGCTGGTGGCAGTGATTAAGAATCTCCCCCCTAACAAGGCCCCAGGTCCTGATGGGCTTCCAGGCGAAGTGTATAAGATCTTACAGGAGGAGTGTTCGGCCCCGTTGAGGCGGGTATTTGGGGAAATTATCAAGAACAAGACCATGCTGCAATCAGGAGATACAGCTTACATAAAAGTTCTACACAAAAAAGGGAAGGACCCAATGGCACCAGAATCATATTGTCCCATCTCCTTGATCAATCAGGACGTGAAGATTTTCTCAAAAATACTGGCAAATAGATTGGCGATGTTGATGCCGAAACTTATTGGGGAACATCAGATGGGGTTCATCCAAGGACGTTCTGGGGTTAAAAACATCAGGACGGTACTGTCAGTGCTAGAACACGTAGAGCAGGCCAGATCGAGACAAAGACACCAGCATTTACTAGCTATCGATGCAGAAAAAAGCATTCGAAAACGTCAATTGGACATGGCTAGGATTGGTCTTAGATAGAGTGGGGGTTAGAGGTTTATTTAGAGATTACATAGAGGCCATGTATAAGTCTCCACAGGCGAGGGTTAACACTCCCGGATTTTTGTCATCGCCAATCTATTTGCAAAAAGGGATGAGACAGGGCTGCCGTTTGTCGCCTTCATTGTTCAATTTAGCACTGGAGCCCTTGGCGATCCATTTACTTCGATCACCATTGTTTCAGGGGATTAACGTAGGCAAGTTAGAGAAAAAAAAATGATCTGCTTCGCAGATGATTTGCTAATCTTCTTAAGCGATCCACAGAATCAGGTGGATAAGGTTTTGGGGGCAATGCACGAGTTTGGAACTTTTTCGGGATTCCGGGTTAACAAGAGTAAATGTCAGCTTTTGCATTTAGGCTCCCAAGCAGGAGGTTCAAGGGAAAATAGGGTGGGGTAGTTAAATCACACCTTACCTATTTTTGGCATAAAAATAGGGTTTAGATCAGCCATGACATATAACTTGAACTATGGTCCACTCTTTAAGAAGATTACATTCAGAGCTCGATAAGTGGATGGACCTTCCACTCTCAATTTATGGGTCGCGTGCACCTTATCAAAATGATAACGTTTGCACGACTCCTATACCCACTCCCCGAATATCCAATCCTCTTTAAAACATAAGGACATAAATTTGCTAAGGGGGCATTTATTAGATTTATTTTGGCGGGTAAAAAGCCGAGGATTAGTCACAAAAAATTAACAGCAGGAAGAGGACAGGGAGGAGCGCAGTTACCGAATGTACGCTTATATAACTTGGCCGCAATGTGGCGGCATATCAGAGATTGGTTAGGGGGCTGGAACTGCTTTTCCAATACTGATCTGGAATCCCAGTTAGCGGAGCCCATCTCCTTGAAGGCCGTATTACTTTTGCCATACATGGCAACATCTCCAAGTCAAAACAGAGTTATCTCGCGGGACACGCTGGCAACATGGAGACATATAAGGAAGCTGTTGGGAAGACCCATGTTTGTTTCACCCTTCCTACCTCTGTGGGAAACTCCCTCCTTTCAAGTGGGCATGGAGAATGCCTTGTTCCACAAGTGGAGGGAAAAGGGTATTAGTTCTTTAGGGGATATACTAAACCAGGAGGGAAGGTTGATGCCCTGGGATCAGCTGCGCGAAGTGTTTGGATTAAGTCAGACTCAGGTGTTTCAGTATCTGCAGGTTAGGAATTTTTGTAAAGCTTCTACTGGCAACTTGGGGTCGATGAGGGAGTCAGAGGACTTTAGGGCACTTTGCAAAGTGGAGGGGTCAAAGGGCCTATTAGCTCAGGTGTACGGAGTTCTTCACAGAGTAGATTCGAGTGAGACGTCACAATCAATTTTTAGAGCATGGGAGCTTAGTTTGCAAGATGAGGATCTCACGAGAAAGATCTTGAGGGGCATGGATATGTAAGAAAAAACCACGACTAATGTGCAGTGGAGGGAGAAAACTATTTAGGATTTCCATTTGGGCTATTTACGCGTTTAATATACCTTACAAGAATAGGGCACAATATCTGTCGGAATGCCGTAAGTGCAAATTAGACAAGGCGGATCTGCTCCATTGTCTATGGTCATGCCCGGAGATAGAGAGTATTTGGAACAAAGTACTGACCATGATCAAGAAGATCTGGGATATTGAAATCTCTTGAAATCTCTTTTATGTTCTTCTTTTGGATGAAATGTCACAGCTTATTGCAGTATAACTCTTTAATCATTAAAGTGGTATTCCAGCATTCAGACAAAAAACTTGAAGGGGGCTGCAGCGTCATCACACACAGGGCAACAGTGTACCACTAATCCTACATTCTAAACATGTAAAAGTGACATAATTTGGCACACTGTTGCTCTCTATGTGCTTCTCCTCAGCACAGAAAGTGTGGGCAGCAGTCAATGTGGGTAGCAGACTACAGTTCCCATTATGCGTTGCTGACATCTATTCTATACTCTTTTCCTCTCTTATTCTCCTGGCTGCTAAAGAGAAAGTCTCCTCCCTCTTGTGCATCTCATATTGTGCCCGCTCAGTGCTGGGGCCTCATATTAGGTGTTAGATACATCCCCTACTGCTTCATAGATAAACAGCTCACTTCCTAGTGCTGGAATTGAGCATGCCTGACCAGAGAGCTGAAACTGAACTACAGGTCGTATCCCTTGGCAACAAGCTATCAGCATCAAATCTTGAACTAGCAATTGGTGAGTGATTATGTGGGAAACTGCTGAAAATATTTAATGACTGTACACTGAAGATTTTTATTTTGTACTGCACATTTTCAAAAGGAGTCAAGTTTTGTATAATAAAATACTACTTTAGGATCTGAAGCATTATGCTGGTTGGATTTTTAGTGGGCAATTCCACCTCCAGCTTCACTATAACTCCTCAAAATTATCAACTGCCAGCTGTAACTTCTGAAACACAGATTAAAACGTGTAAGTGGTTCCTTATATTGTCTTGTGGTCATGTCTATGTATGGTGATTGTTTTTCATGCATCAGTAAAGGAAACAAGTTTTATGAAAAGCTGAACAACTTTTTTCATTGTATAAATAGAAGTAACAAAATTAAAAAATGACAACACAATACAACCCATTTCTAGTTAAAAGGGGACCGGATTCCTGGTGAGGCTGCCATAAAAGGTCTCTATATTTAAAGCTAATAGGAGGTGCAAGTAGATGATAAGGCAAGACATGTAGAGCCTCCCATCCCTGTGTAGGGGAGAACAGGAAAGACGAGGTGCAAACCTACCGACAGTTACACTTAGGCCTCGTTCACACGGCTTATTCTGCCGCGGATTGGCGCCGTACTCCGCGCCGGATTTGCGCTGCAGTTTCGGCGCCAATCCGCGGCAGCAATTACGGTAATCCACTGCTCTCATAGAGAACCCGTGGATTCCGTCGCTCCTCCCGCTCGGCCCAAAACCGCCCGGGGGGGAGAAAAGGTGAAATGCACATTATCAGGCGCAATACGCGCCGTGGATAATGCAAGTCTATGGGGCCGGGGAGCGGCGCCCCCGCCGCGCTCCGGCCCCGCCCCCGTCCCGCCCTTATTCACGGGGATTTGTGCGCTCAATACGGGCACAATCCGTCGGGAATAAGCCGTGTGACGGCCCTTAGGGCCACATGTATGAAAACTGTCTAGGTCTAAAACTCACTTTGTTGCCCATAGCAACCAATCAGAGCGCACTTTTCATTCTATGAAATGAGAGGGGCGCTCTGATTGGTTGCTATGGGCAATGAAGTGAGTGTTAGACCTAGACAGTTTTCATACATGTGGCCCTAAGTCTTAAAAAAGTTCTTGGACCCATTGACCTGTGCTGGGCCACTATACACTCATTCTTCACGGTTCTTATTCAGGGTAGTGTCCTATATATCTTAAATTCAAAGACCATGTCCAACTATGTAAAAATTTTATTTTATTCTTTTAACGGTGAATATAAAATATTAAATAATGCAATTCTCTAGTGAATAAAATCATCCTATTGTTTTGTTTCCACAACTCCTATGCAGACTATGGGTTATATGTCAGAAAAGAGGCACCTTCATGCCAGTTTTAAAACCCCCTTAAGCCGAACGCCTGAAAGTAGTTAATGACCAGAACATTTTTTTAGTTTTGGCCTCCTTGATTTAAACAGTTGTAACTTTTTTATTTTTTCAATGACGCAGTTGGATGAGGCCTCGTTTTATTCAAGACAAGTTGTACTTTATAAGGGAATAGTTTAAGTACACTTTTTAAAAAATTTTTGAAAGTTTTTTTTTATTTTTTTCCAAAATTTTTTTTTTTTTTTTTCTTTTTTTTTTTTACACCTTTAAAACTTTCAAAATTAAAATAACGGGTTAGTTTTAATTCTACGGTTTTTAAACGGTCGTGGGGGAAAAACCAAAATATGTGTAGGTTTTTTTTGTGCGTGTAAATTATGTAAAAATTATTTTTTTTTTAAAAATTTTTTTTTTATTTTATTATTTTTTTTTTTTTATTCTTTTTTTTTACACTTTTTTTGGTTTTTTTTGTATTTTTTTTTTTGACTCCCTTAAAGGGGAAAAATTTTTAACATTTTTTAAATTTTTTTTTTCCCCTTTAAAGTAATGTATTAGCATTTTATATTTTAATAAATGCTAACCCTGGGGTCAGCGGGACCAGGCGGGATTAGGACAGCACACGGGCCCTAATCCCCAAAGGGCTTCATACACAGACAACTCGGGGGCCACGCTAGGCCCCCGAGCTACTGTCACCCTTTTCCCCGGGCTCTGTCGGGTCCCCTTTTTGTTCCGATCACCCAAACAGACCCGGGGATCCCTTTGATTGGAGTCGGTAACGCACCGCCGAAATAAAAAGGGTTAAACCCACTTTTTTAGGGAGGTTTCCCCCCCCCTCCCCCGGATGCTGCAGGAAAAGTTGGGGGAAGGGGGGTGTGTCGGGCCCTGACCCCAAGCGCAGCTCGGCCCCGGGCCCCAGAAAACCCCCGTTTTTGCACTAAAACTAAAAAGACGTCGCTGCAGACGAACAAAACCCGCACCAGCCCCCGTAAAAGCGGTGCCCGGTCTTTAAAGGGGGTTTAAAGGGTTTACTTTAAAATTTAGTGTATAGTGCCCTGACTAATAAACCCCTGAAAAAAATTTCTGCTGTTGGTAACCTGGCATTTAGTATTTTGATGTGCTTATTAGGCCTTTGCATTTTATTTCTACATATTTGATGCGCCTTTTTTAGGCAATTAAAATGTGTGGGGCCCCGGGCATACAATGACCTATTTTTGGGGCGTACTACAGTTAACATTTTTTTTAGAAATATGGCGTCAAATTTTTTTGGCCCCAAAATACCCAAAAAAAAAAGGCCAACCCTAATGGGAAATGTCGCCCTTTGTGCCCCCCATGGAAAAAAGACAATTTCTGTGTAGTCATATTTCTTTCAATATGCCCTTGTTCTGCCCAACATTTAAAATCTTTAGGAATGCAAAGTGGGGACATTAAATTACATAAAAATTTTGTTTGCGGTTTTTTAAAATGGGCAAAAAGGGGACAGAATAAAAAATGTTGGGAAAAATTTTCATTTAGACCTATGGCAAAGTTTCATAATATTTCATTTGATATTTATTAGGACAATTTTAAAAAATGGGCGCAAGAGAAGATAATGATAGACAAACTGTGAGGCAGGTTTATCCAATTTACTCTTAAAGGGGGTGTCCAATCAATATTGTTTGGCATTTTCACGGGAGTGGGTTGGGGTCTAAGAACAAGAACGGGTCCTCCAAAGCTCCTGTTTCAGAATGGATCAGTGACCATGATTGTGCAGTTACTTTTAATTCATTAGAATGTCAGTCCTGGATACAGCCAAGCGCTTACTTGAATGCCAAAAAATCTACACACAATTGGTTTTATATTCTATAAGGGCCCTCAAAAGTGTTGAGATTGGGGCAAAAAACCCCCTTTTAAACCCAGGTGTCCCCTGGGTTTATGCCCCAGAGAATCTGTCCCCATGAACTTCCCCCTCCCTCAAGAACTAGTATAATGCATGAATGACAGAACAAGCACATATTCCAAAGAAGTACTGTAGTTTTTTTTTGCTGAAATTTACTTTCCCTTCCTAGGGAAATAAAGGGAAAAAATCTTTTTGTTCTTTTGGGAGCAAAAAAATTTTTGAAGGCCCTTAGGAGTCTGCTATACTATGCTGGGGGGGTTTTCATTTCCGGAGAAAGCACTTTACCGATTGCCCTTTTTAAAGTAAAGGGGGGGTAAGGGGAGTTTTTAAAGATTGTCAAATTTTAAACTAAGGGGGGTTTCTTGTATAAAAAGATTTTTATTTTTTTTATGTAAACCTATTTATATTATTAGTATTAATAAAATTGCCCGTTTTTTTTGACCCTTTGCTTTTAGTTATTACTGAGCAAAATAGTATAAACCACACCTTAAAGTTCGCCTGTGCTTTAGAAGGTGCTGATACAAAACTTCTTTGTCTGGTACTCAATGCCAAGTACAATATTAATACGTCATATCCCTGAACAACTTCTCTTCCTGATGTTATAATGGGATTATAATAATTAATATAGTAATCCTGTGCCTGAAGGTACAAGATATCAGGAAATGGTTTTTGCCCTGGGCAACTTGGATGTTATTTTTTTCCCCATTGGTAAGGATGCATAGATAAAAAAAATGTGGAAACATACCGTATGCTTTAAGTGTTAATGTTTACCTTAAAAAGCAGTAGTAGAATATATAGTGTTATATTCTGTGAAGTCGGTGCCCAAAATCAAAGCACCAAAAAACAAAAATATGAATTTCCCAAAAAAATAGTAATTTTTTATGAACCCGGCACAATAAGATTATTTCAAGGAAACTACCAAACTATCATCAGTTTTCCTGCAAAAACAGAAAGGTGTGGGCATATAAAAAATGTTTAAAAAATAAATGTGTAAATTTTAAAAATTTTGTTAAACAACTGGGGAAGGAAAACATAGACATAAGTGGGGGAAAATTTTTGCTTTATGTGGATGGGAAGATGGTTAAAAAAGGAAAATGCAATTTTCATTTATCGTGCCCGCCGGGTTTGAGCTCTGTCGCCGGGACGTCTATTTTTCGAAAAGAACCGTGGGGTTTTTGGGCATAATGCCCTTTTTATTTAAAATTCCTAGTGTGAACTCCCGGTTTTTCTTCTCTGTTTTGATTTTCCCGGGCCAAAATTTCCCTTTACCAGGATTCCCCCAGCCTCCACTGGTTAAACTGGCTCCTTGCTGGTCTTGTTGATTGACAATTCTGGGTTCCTATTAGGTCTTCTATTACTTCCACCCATCACCTTCATGCTTTTGTCTTCTGGCTGGTGTATAAGGGCTATGGTACCTCTTCCCCTTGCCTGCGATTGGCTTTGTTCCTGCATGTTAGCGCGCCTTTCCTCTGCTGTGCTCCTTCTGTTATTGGACTTAGCTTTGTTATTGACTACTCTTCTGCCTCCTGACTTTGTACCGCGTTTCCCGATAGTTACCGATTTGGCCTGTCTGACCTTCCTTTATTGTGTTCTTTGTTCGTTTGTCTGTGTCTTATGTATCCACGTAATTAGTGTAGCTCCCAGTCCTCTAGTTGGGGCCGACCTATTAAGAAGTCAAGCTACCCCAAAAGACAAGGACAGTGGTTGGGGTCAACATTAGGGCCTCACTCTGTTTGTGTCTGCTTGTGCACTTCTGACCGGTCCCTTACACAAAGTCTTCTATTTCTTATTTCCTCATCACTTTGAATTAGTCAAAGTCACAGGCAATATACATCCAAATTCCCCCATAAGGATCCAGACAAAAATATACTAATATCCTAAAGGATAACTTCTTTGGGTGTTGGCAAGCTGCCTACCACAGGAGAGTAATAATAGCTCACACAGTTTGGTGAAACAAAATGGCTCTCAGCAAAAACCCTCAGAACATGTTTATTTTATACTGAGGGTGGTTCAAGAAATCATGTGATTAATAAAATTACATTAACCTACAATAGTACAAAAACATATAACGTGAATAAAAGTTAATATACATTATGTAACATTATTCATAACATTAATTTTATTCATAACTACTTTCTGAAGTTCAAACTACACTGTTACTGCAACTATTGATAAATTATTAGTGTAGATGCAGTTCTCATGAAACTTGATCACCTATAGATTTTGAACATGATTTAAAGACAGTGCTTCAGTTATAGAATTAAGGCACATGCAACATGGCTTCACTTTAGGCCTAGTGTATACCTATATACTTTTACAGTATTTTAGCACCTGTTGATTGAAAAAATGTTGGTGGCCTTTATGAAAAAACTATATTTTTACTGTAACTGTAGATGCTGATATTGTTTTTTCCACATACATCATGCAGTAACAAGGTGTGCTCAACTGTAAAAGTGATCACCCGCCATGAGACTGTTATGTGTAATACTATTTTAGAATGTGTTCTTAGAACACAGCAAAAGCAATTGGAGAGCTTTGAAAAATCTTATATGGATAGAAATATTGTAAGGTGCAAAATAAGACTGCAATTTAAGGTGCAGTTGTAGAGTTCATATAAATAATAAGAAGGATGAAAGTTAAATAGGCTTAGCTCACAGCTCAGGTTAATTAACTGTTTAGCACACCATAACATTTTAGTACATTATAGTAACCCAATGAGAGTATGTGGCGGGTTGTCTCGCCAAGCCCACCCCAAACTCAGCAGGTGTCAGCTGTTAATTACATCTGACACCTGCTGATAACAGCAGGGATCAGAGTCAGCTCTGATCCTTGCTGTTTAACCATTTATATGCTCATCCCTCAAGAACACCATACAAGAACAAAAATTTCCCAAAGCCAAAATTGCATTTTTTGGTAATTTCATGTCCCCCAAAAATTGATATGAAAGGTGATAAAAAGCTCACATATTACCAAAATGTTACCAATAAAAACTTTAATTCAGCCTGCTAAACACGAGCCCTCACCAAGGCTCCTTGATTACAAAACAAAAAGGGCCACATGCATGAAAACTGTCTGAGTTTGTTGCCCAATCAGACCAGCCCTTTCATTTCATATAGTGCTCTGAAAAAATAAAATTGGGACTCTGATTGGTTGCTATGGGTAACAAAGAAAAACTTAGACCTTATTTTTCATACATGTGGCCCAAAGTTACTAGTGGCGCAGCACAAATTAAAAAATATGAGAATGTTTTTATTATTTTAAAAGTACTAAGACAAAGAAAACGCTACACATTTGGTATCACTGGGATTGAACTCACCTGCAGAATATAGAAAACATTTCCCTTTTCCATATCCCTTTTCCATTTACCGAAAAGTAAACTCTGTGAAAATGAAGCCTTCACAAATATGGCGCAATTACCTTTTTTACATTTCACCCCACAATTAATTTTGGGGGGTTTCCTAGTATATTCTATGGTATGGTTAATGGCACCACTGAAAAGAACATTTTGTCCTTCCAAAAACAAGCTTGTATGTGTCTGTGTATATGGAAAAATAAGTTATGGCTCTTGGAAGGTGGGGAGAAAACAAATGTGACGAAAATAAAAAAAACTCCTGGCCCTAAAAGGGTTAAAGATGTGAATGGTTTATCAATCATACACTACACCCTTCTCTTACTAATATTCTTCATACACCACATGCAGGAACAAATTCTGTCTTATTCTTAGCTGCCAACCCTGCACAGTTGCAACTGTCTCTTTCTCTCTTTGTCTTCATGTTCCAAGTTCTCTCTCATCTAGGACATGTGTCGACTCTGGGCAGTCACAATTCACATTGGGCCCCCCAAACTCAGCTGTGAGTTTAAGGGCCTCAAAGCCTTCCCCAACATTCCTCTTTGTGTGTGACAAAGATGGTGTTGAGTTTGAAGGGGGTATGGTTACTGTACTTTTCCCCCTTTTAAACCTAATGCAAAGCCTGTTTACTTGCGTCTATTGGGCTATGCCCAGAATCAACTCCACTTGTTGCAACTTGAATGCACTCTTTCAACACTAACGTCAGAATTAGCAATCTCCCAACTAGGGCGAAACTTATATAAGCTTTCTTTCCTCCCATGCTCCCAGAATTTCTTGCTCACTTCTGCATGCGTTGATGCTGACATTACAGACACATATCATAACTTTTTAAATTGACATTAGTATAACACAGTATAAATTATGTACATCATTAACACTGAAAATTCTTACAAATAGAATGCCGTTACCTTCTCCAGCTAACTTGGTAACATTAGTCCCAATACATTACAACATCACTGAAACTACCTATGGAATTTTTTTACTTCTAGGTTGCTGTGTGAAGTACAAATTATGCATCAAAATACGCATCAAAAAATGTTCCCAAAGTGTATCATTGTTTTCAACGCATCATAAACTGTGGTGCATAATTTTACTGTTGAGGATTCAAATTTGGGTCATTCCCTTGACATCACCACTCAGTGGTGCGGGGCTTGTTAGCGATGATGGCAACGGAATAGTACATGACTGTGGAGGAAACTGTTTGACTGCAGTGGTCACCCCCCAACCGCAGAACCGGATGTAACAGAGACTGAATTTCATTGAGGTGGATTTGATTTTCTCTTTATTGTATTTCCAATCTGTTAATATTAATACAATTGAAATTCCCACTGTAACTAAATGTTTTAACCAATCTATTTTAATCCTCTGACAATGGACGTATGGGTTTATTCAATTACCCATAGATCCTATGTAGCAGGCTTATTGAGGCGGTTGACAACTGCTCATTGCAGCTGACACCCATCGCTAACAGCAAGGAAAGGAGACAATCTGTTTTCATGGCAGCTGAAAGCCTACTTAAAGAGAACCTGTCACATAGATAATGCTCCCCTTGGTGACAGCCGCTAGTGACGGGCATGCGTTTCCCAGATGTGTCCCTTTTCTGAAAAAATGCTGGGGTTTTAGAGTATTTAATGCTCAAATCTGCAGTTTTCAGCCAGAAAAGATCTGTTTTTTAAGATCCGCCCACCTGAGGCTAGTCCCGCCCACCTCAACTGATTAACCTATTACTTTGAATAGGTGAAACAGTAAATAATGTGGGGGCTAGCCCTTTGGGGGGCAGGGTAACACCCGCTCATGAGTAGATTTGGGCATTAAAATTTCAAAACTCCGCACTTACAATTAAGGGACAGCGCTGGAAACAGAGTATGTCCTAGTTTGCTGTCCTCAGTAGGGGGGTATAATCTATGTGACAGGTTCCATTTAAGGCTTCCATAGCTGCCATGTTAAGGACTCTTTTACTTCCTCCATGAGGCAGGAAGTAATAGAGCTGCCTTCTTGGTACACCTTTCTGCAATATTTACATAATGCGAAGGTACTAAACGTTTAAAACCCCTAGTGGCAAGTACCCTGGGGATAAATGTAAAAATTAAAAAAAAAAAAGGTTTTTTAAAAAAATAAAAATTAATAAATTATAAAGTATTCAGTTAAGGAAATTTTGATCCCCTTTTGATTTAGTAAGTTTGCCCACCCAAATAAGCTGAACATGAACGTCTATAATTTTAAAAAGGTGGTTAATTTTAACTTGAGGATAGAATATCCCAAAAAACACATTGTATAAATTTATAAATTTATTTGCATTTTGCTGAGAGAAATAAAATATTTGATCCCCTACCCCAAACCATTAAGAGTTTTGGCTCTACAGAACAGTTAGATGCTCTAATAACTCGTTACCATTAAAAAATAGTTTCTTAAATTTTATCTTTTTAAAAGACTTTCCACAGACTCAATTAATCAGTCAGACTCTAACCTCTACAACCTGGGCAAGACAAGAGAGCTTTCAAAGGATGTCAGGGACAAGATCATAGACCATCTTTACTATTTTGCCATAGGCAAACTTAAACTCTATCAGTTCTCAACCTATAAAGCACTAAAACTTAACTTTTATTATATACAACACTTACCCTCTATAACACACTTTTTAAAAACCTGATTTCTAACCTCTCAATTTCTCTCATAAATTTATCCCTTTCTAATTATGAAAAAATGACTCCTTTTTCTATTATCAAATCTGGTGGAACACAACCTATTATATCAGCAGGAAATCCCTATATATACAGTGATTTGCTAACTGCAAAAAGGGGAAACCAAAAACATCTTACTTGGGCAATTTATCCCTAATCTAATGGGAGGAAGCATATAAGGTTTCCTTGTGAAACCCTCTGCAGCAGGTAACACAGTGAAAAGAGGTAGAAAATCACAAATTAAAATGTCATGTCTGACCTCCCCTCATTGGGGAGGTCAAGTATGACATTTTAATTTGATTTTCTACCTCTTTTCACTGTGTTACCTGCTGCAGAGGGTTTCACAAGGAAACCTTATATGTTATATGCAACTGCTAGATTCACTTTCCCCTCATATAACACAGCCATATACACTGCTCACCCCCCCCCCCCATTTAACATAGCCTTATACCCTGTGCTTCCACCATATAAAAGCCTTATACAGTCCGCTCTACCTCCTGCCTGATTGAGGAGGGGGGGGGGGGGGGCAGTGTGCCTTTCTCACATTTTTTTCCTCAGTTCAGGCTGTATGCATAACTGCTTACAGTAATGCAGGGGTTCTGGTTACAGTAATGCAGTGGTTCTGGTTACATGGAGCCTGTGCAGCCTGGGAGGCAGGTGACAGCTCTGCAGACAATAGAACATTGCAGGAGGTCTACAGAACTGTGATCCTCTCCCTTCCACTGTTTCACACAGAAGGGAGGGAAGACACGTTTCCTAGGAGGAGATACACGCCTACAGAGAAGAGAGACTCGCCCCCGGATCGGAAGCTGAAACAGATATAAATAGCTGAAGTCTACGAAAGCTTGTAATGATAAAACCCCTTTAATCCCATAGAAAACTTATGGTGGGAGTTGAAGCTCCGAGTTGCCAAGCAACAGCCTCAAAATCTTAATGATTTAGATATGATCTGCAAAGAGAAAGGGACCAAAATTCCTCCTGACATGTGCACAAATCTCATCAACTACAAAAAACATCTGACTGCTGTGCTTGCCAGCAAAGTTTTTGCCATCAAGTATTAAGTTTGTTTGCCAGAGGGATCAAATACTTATTTCTCACTGCAAAATGCAAATACATTTATAGAATTTATACAATGTGATTTTCTGGATTTTATTTTGGATTTTATACTTCAATATTAAAATTACCTACCCTTAAAATTATAGGCTGTTCATGTCTTTGTCAGTGTGCAAACTTACATAATCAGGAAAAACATGAAGAGCCAAAAATTATGACCAGCTGTCAGGAAGGGGTTAAAAAAATTGTGCAACTCTATTAATTTCCATCTTCTTACATTAGAAAAGCATTGCAGTGAAAAATTATGTGAATAATTATAAGCCATAATTAATTTTAATACAAGTATTACATAATGATATAATTTCTTCATGCAACAATCATGCGTAAATTTACAAGCAGAAAATGTATTCCCCTTTATAAGCTCTCAGTTTCAAACAATTTCTATTCAGTAACAGATTCATGCAGCAGAAAAATGCCATTTTGTTTACCCATGTGCCCATGAACAATGTGCCTCAATTAAAACCAAAGCTGAGTCATAGTCATGGGCAGGTTTGGGGATTCTCCTGAGATTATCAAAAGCTGAAACAACTTTCAAGACAAGGCAAGTCTCACACTTTAAAAATGTCCAGCTCACCTTCTGTATGCCCCACCTACAAAGAGAGAAAGCTTGCATGCTTTCTGTGAATTGATGAGCAGTACCAGGAGTATTTAAGCCAGCAGTAAAGTGGATCCGCCTCACTCCTACGTGCCTTTCTACATGACTTCAGAGAACTAGAAAAAAAGGTAGCTCAATGAGAACTGAAACACAGTGCTTGTACAAACTATGAAACAAAGTATAAACCACATCAATAAAGGGCTATCTGGTCTTGACCCTGGTCAAGACCTACACCTAGGTCCGGGAGTAGAGAGGAGATACAAAGAGAGCCCATCTTGATGGAGGACCCAGCACACTCCTGCATTACATACACAACCCATGGATTTTAATAGGGACTGTGTACTGTACTGTTTATTATTCACTCAGGTGGTGATGCAAGGAAATTGAACACCTTATGCCAGGTTTCCTTAACCCCTTACTGCCGCAGCCAATTTTGTCCCTTTTTTAAAATCTGACATCGGTCATTTTATGTGAGAATAACTTTTTGATACTTTTACCTATCCATGTGATTCAGAGACTGTTTTCTCGTGACACATTGTGCTTTAAGTTAGTAAGAAATGTTGTTCCAAACAATCCTTGTTTCTTTGTGAAGAATATCAAGATATCCTGAAAAATTTGCCATTTTAAAAAAAATTTCGGGAACGCGCATCAGAAGGAGTAGCAGGGGAGAGGCAGGCATAGGATGGAGCAGGGATATGTGTGCAAGGAGATGAGTTCTGCCCCTGGACGTATTCGGGAACGCTCGTGAGATGGAGTAGCTGTGCACAGGAGCACGCAGGTACATGTGTGAATGGGGATGAGAGAGAGAGAGAATGTGTTTACCTGTGCATTGCTTGCTGCGTTCACTGACAGCAATCAGTCGACATGTGTGGTGCGGGGTTTGCTGCGTTCGCTGACAGCAGTCAATCGACGTGTGTGGTGCGGGATTTGCTGCGTTCACTGACAGCGATCACAGGTCCTGCAGCAGAGAGAGAGAGATCATGTGCAGTCCCATGTAAACACAAACAGATAAAAAGTATAGTTTTGTTCTGCAGATCTGTAGAGGTCAGAGGTGTAATGATCTGCAGGATATATCACTGTGTGTGAGAGAGAGAGAAAAAAAATCATCCATCTTTTCCTGAATGTCAAATGCCAATTCTAGTTACAAAGTATGTAGGGAGAGTGAGAAATGTAGATATATACTATCGAGTTACACTTAGCTTTTCACTTCCAGTGATTCCAATGACAGCTGAGTATCTCTCCCTTCACCCCACCTCCCCCCGCTCACACAGAATGAATTCCCACGTGCACACTTTGGGGCGTGTCTGCAGAGAGAGAAGATACTCCCTGCTGGGAGGAGAAACACACCCCTCCATTTCATACGCTCTCCTTAGCAACCGGTATAAGTGGCTGCCAAATGATGAAACGATAAAACCCCTTTAAGGAATTTATCCAGGGGTGTAGTGAGTATATCGACCCCACAGGTGTTTCACAGATTTGTTTTGTGTTAGGCAGTGAAAATTAAAAAAATATTTTTTCCAACAATCTGTAATTTTAGCTGAAAATGGTTTAATTTTTACAATGAATCCTGGAAAAAATTATGTTACGCAATTTCTTCCAAGTTCAGTAGTACCCTATGTATGGGTGTAAACTGCTGTTTGGGTGCATGCCAGGGTATACAAGGGAGGGATCCTCAGATCACTGTTACAATAGAGATCAGTATAGAGCAGAACTGCGCGGGGCCCGCTTGTGAGCTTGCACAATGTGCAGGACATACCGGTACATCCATTTGCAGGACGGCACTTCCTACTAAGAGGTACCGGTACGTCCCATGTCAGGAAGAGGCTAAAGGTTGCAGTTGATTATTATGAATATTATTAGTATTATTAATAACTACTTGCCGACTGCCTGTTGACTGCAAGCATCCAAGCTATCAGCATATAACTCTGTCCTGACATTCTGGAATGTCCTTGCAGAGTTTGCAGCTGCACGCTGACTGTGAAGCTTTGACAGAGAAGAAATGGCTGCCAGCGGCAGCAGGCAATGCCAGTGAGAAGGCAGGGATGGTTAATTAGGGGCCCTACCTTCCCAATTGCTGTATGCACAGCGCTCAATAGCAGACTCAGCAGTCGCATGATCACAGAAGCTCAGTAACTTCAGAAGTTGAGTCTTCCTCCAGTTACAATGGAAGTCAGTGACAGAGCCACACATATGCATAACTACCTGTCACTCTCTATTTGGCTTGATAGCAAAGCTGAAGAATAGTAATGGTGTGCTAATAGTAATAATTCTGTTAAAAAAGGTGGAAAAAATGCAGCTTACATAAATCTGTGTCAATTAAAACGGTAACGCCTGGAGCTAATCCTGTAGGTTTCTCTCCCCGCCCTAGATTTGCAGGCTTTAATGTCTATTGCACTTTGAAACCAACATAGGTTGTATTTGTTCACATCAACTTAACTTAGACATATTAAGAGCATTGACTACAACCTTTAAATTAAAATTGATTTTAGGATACTGAATTATAGCGTTGGCAGGCTAATACTATCTTACAGCGTAAGTGATTTAGGTAGGTACATACAAAACATATCCTAAGGAATGCTGCTTATGCTTAAATTATGTGAGAAACAAATGATCAAGCGGGTCCATCTCCTGATGGGAGAAGTTTCAGTCAGATGTATACAGTATATTTATATAGTATATACTGTATGGTAAATGTTAGTGCAAGTTTAAATAGAATGCAATAGACTGTTGCTTCCTCCTCCATAAAAAGTAAAAAAAAAACTACCGTATATTCACCTTCCGCCGGTCCCTGGTTCCATCGATGTGTCTTTCTGGTCTTTTGTTGTCATTCTGCTACTTCTGAACAGGGATATCCCCACTGAAGCCTCTGATTGGCTGATATGGTCACTTGGTCATGTGCCTCTACTTACATCACCATTTAAAGCTGTTTACTTCCGAAAGGTGATGTAGCTGCAGCGGTGACATTCCCGTTCATCCCCGAGGGATGCGGTGACAACGCTGGGGTGCGGTGCAGCGCTGGAACCATGGACTGGAGGAAGGGGAGTATAGTTTTTTTTTTTTTTTTTTGTTTAATGGGGCCTCAGGAGCTGAATTTATTACAAAGTGGACAAGCCCTCAAATTAGTCATTGAATCAAACATATACTCTTCTAACCTTTTAATATGTTCAAAAATAACAGTAGGACGAAGTGAAGTAACTGTGCTTATTATAAACCCATGGAGCTTTTATTTGTTATATAACGTTTGTCACTGACTTTGGAGACAGTAGCACTAGCTCATTAATCCCAGTCCATTCTAATTCTGTATAATTGCACAACTCTCACCAATAGTTGTCATTAATTCAATAGGAGGTCACTTAGATTCAAGTAAGAACCTCTCCTTACATGCAAAATGATTTCCTTGTTGGCCTGAAGTTCAATGATGATTAGGAAGTGTCTGTTTTACTCTTCCTTATATGTAAATAATATATTCATTGCCTTTCACATGAATACATTCTCTTCCTGATGGATTCTCAGAATAACAGGTTTTGGATGTTAGCTGCTGTTCCTTCAGAACTTGAGAATACCATTGAAAAAACAAGGAAGTGGCAATTAAATATATTTAAGTATTGGATTATTGTGCTGTGTTTGTCCCAGTCATGGCTTTTCTCAGGCTCTTAATCATAGACCTTCATGCTTACGAAACCCATAGTCTTGGCAAATCAGAATGGGAATCTACTGCTATGGTTACATGACAACCGTCATACTTTTTCACGGTAAGAAAGATTATACCAATTAATATTAGACTGACTCCAAGGTAAGTTTACTGCAGTGCTGACCTGTGCTACACAGAGCTCATCATGACTCATAGCAAGCAAGGGCTTTGTGAAGGTTTGTCAGGCTTAAAGCTAATATCCAAGTAAAGGCTATCTGAAAAATAGCCTAAATGTAACCCTATATCTACATCACAAACACAAATGTAATAAAGTACACTAAAATTTAGAAATTTGAATTATAGACTGTAAGCTATTGCGTGCACACTTCTTGATTAATTAGTGTATTCTGTTGTCTGGATTTGTATGGATTGGAAGATTCAGTAGTATACTTGGCGCTATATAAAGATTATTATTATTATTATTATTATTATTATTATTATTATTATTATTATTATTACAACAACAATGTACCACTAGCAATATCACCAAATACAGTGATAGAAACAGTGCTTCTGAACACAGTGACAGCTACAGCCTTCCTCCTCCATACAATGAAAGACCCTTATATAGTGGCATCTGCAGTGACCTCAAACAGTGACAATCAAGCTCCCTTAAATATAGCTACAACCATAGTGTCCCCAGGTATAGCATAAGCTACCACCCCAACAAAAGTCACCAGCTTGTCCCACCTGGAAAAACCTGAACAGGAGGCAGTGTTATTAGCAGAAGCGTAATGCTTATGATGCTGCCCCCTGCTGATTGTACTTGTGTAATGTCTTGTATATAACAAGTACACTGTAATCAACCTGCCCAAAGACCTGCCAAGCTACATAACCAATCATCCTAGATCCAACAGAGTGGTCTCAGATTTCAGATTATGCCATATAAAGCGTGATGCTTCTATGTTTTCAGATATAGTTAAATTCAATGGTTAAGCAGGGAGCCATCATCCCCACCATTGACTCTGTGAACCCCAATTGAGATACAGCACATGCAGACATACTGTCACAGCATCGCACTCACTGGAATCCCATTCAGAATTGGCCAGCATCCAGCAAAATGCCAGAAGAGGATGCCAGAGCACAGGGCTGTGATACAGTGACATTATCTGGTGTGCCTACCCCAGCCACAGTTTGCACCGGCTAGAGGAGGTCTGCTATATGATTTTCCCCCATTTGGTGCAAGTATGGGGCTAGGTGAGTCTGTATTTTATTTTACAGGCTACACTGTCTGGGAAGGCACTAATGAGGCACTGAGGGGTATCCAATATATGTTGCAGATCAGACGCATAGGTGAAGATTATGACAGAATTTATTAGACGACTGTAATACAAGTAATAATATCAAGTAGACATACTTGCATATGAAAGAGTCTTGTCCATAGTGTGGGCCGTAGCATTTAGCGTTATTCAGCATGTAGCGAGGCAGAAGCAGTCTTTCAGGCTGGGCGTAACACACCTGTGAGGCGACGTTTCGAGAGACGGTGCCTCTCTCAAGCAAGAGAAAAAGAGAGGCACCGCCTCTCGAAACGTCGCCTCACAGGTGTGTTACGCCCAGCCTGAAAGACTGCCCTGGCCTCGCTACATGTGCTGCATGGATCCACGCTCCTGAATAACGCTAACCGCTACGGCCCACACTATGGACAAGACTCGGTCATATGCAAGTATGTCTACTTGATTTTATTACTTGTATTACAGTCGTCTAATAAATTCTGTCATAATCTTCACCTATGCGTCTGATCTGCAACATATATTGAATTGCTAAGACGAAAGGGAGGAATCACCTTTATGCAGACGCCACCATAAGTGTGTTGAGACAAGAGTATTGTCTAATCTCTTCATGTATACCCCAGCTTAGTACCAAGCACGGAGGGGTATCATCATTCAGGTCTGCCATGAGAAATGTCAGGGCAACCTACAGCTAAAGCAACTGGGCTTTAATTTGTCGTCCCACCCAGTGGGAGGAGGGGGCCACCTGTGAGCGGAGTCTCACGGATGCGGCAGGGACAGAGGGAGGAGGGGCCCGGCTGCTCCTGTGCCTGTCACAGCACGGAGGAGGAGAGTAAGTTACAGTGAAACTGCCTAGGCAATGTACACCTACTGAGCGGCGCGCAGCTGGGACACAGAGGCGGATCACAGGCCCCTCACATGTGTGCGGGCCCCACTCAAAGCCCCCCCTCCATAATTGAAGTATAAACAGCGGGCATGGTAGTGAGAACAGGCTGATTGCCTGTTATCTCTACCATTGCTGTGTGAAGCAAGGGGGCGTTACCTGCCGGCGGCCGCGGGCCCCCCCTTGCTTCACAGACCGGCCGGGCCCCATACGGGAGTACTGGCTGTACCCCCCTAATGGCGGCCCTGTCATCAGTGCATGGTGGGCTTTTTACTTTGACATACAAAAAGAATCCTATGAAAGTGTATATGGCCAAAAAGGGTCACTACTAATATTTTGGGACACTAAGAGGCCACCATTACAGTGTGCTGAACTATGAAGAAAACTATCGATGTATGTGTGTGTGGGGGGGATATATTACTGTGTAGGGGCTGTTTTACAGTTTGCGGGCACTATTACTATTCAGTTACAATTTAGACGTAAGGCTAGACTCTACAGGGACATGGCCACTAGAGGTTGCCGAGAGCTGTACCCATAGTGGGAGGGCTTCCAAAGAGAAAACAGACCAGGAATTGGGGAACGAGGAGTCAGGCAGAGCACAGCTGTGAGGGGGAGTGAAGAGAGTGGTATGGCATTAGAGAAATCCACTGACTGTAAATGTGCCCCTGTTGATCACTTCATTTCCCCTAGACAAATCAGAGAGTCTACACACTGTGGAGCTGAATGGAGTACACAGACACATGGACACAGAGTGTGGACAGAGAGGAGGACACCTCGTTCCATAAGTTAGCCATTAAAGTACACATTAGAAGCTCAGAGACTGCAGCATCCGACTCCCAGTGGACACTGATTGCTGTACTAAAGTTATGTTCTGAAACCTAAGAATGCTCGTTTGTCTGTCAGGGCATGGTAAAAAATAGAAGCTGCGATATTAATCTCCTGTACGTCCCCATTCAGTCCCGGTCTTCATTCACGTGACAGTTGCAGTCAATTACAGGCCACAGAGGTTATGTGCCGGTGACGTTGTGGCCTGTGATTGGCTGCACCTGTCACATGAACGTTCACTGCTTACTTCCTGGATGTTCGGACTTGATGGTGTGGTCAGCATGATGAGGAGGAATGTTAAAATAGAGGAGGAATGTTAAAATCCCAATTCAAATTGATCCTCTAAAAGTATTGGGTGTTTCACGGATCAAACACCTGTTGTGAATTTTGTCATTAAGCTTCTTGTTAGAGATCAGCAAGTTGTGCAAAAAGTACTGAAACATTGAGCAGTTGGACATGTGCTTTCTGATGTTAAGAGATGGTGTCATTTAGTGCATTTATACAAATTTTACACAAATTTTATGTTCATCCTGAAATTTCAACAAAAGTCAAATATCCCTACCTTTTTGTCAGTAGTGTACTGCATGTTGTTTGTACAAGTAGGAGACTTAAATTTAGAATTTTGAAGCCTCTAAATAATATCTCCAATTCAGTTGAAAGGAATATTTCTAATCCACTTAACATTTTTTAGACAGGCATCAAGGAAAAATCAACCTCTTTTCAGTGTACGGTACAGAAAAATTCAATGTTCGTTTAAGGGTGAGATTATAGAAAAATACTTATGGACAGGGAAACATATTTGATCATAGTGATAAAGGGGTGTTCTTATCACAAGCTTTCGCAGACTTGAGCTGTTTAACTCTTACAGCTTGAGATCTAGGACCTGTCTCTCCTCTCAGTAGGCGTGTCTTCCCTCGCTGAAGACTGTTGACATCATCATTCTGTGTGAGCAGTGGAAGGGAAAGGATATCATAGCTCTGCAGACCTTCTGCAATGGGCAGTTCTCATATCTGCAAAACTCTTACCTCCCTCCCAGGCTGCACAAGCTCTTGTAACCAAAATACCTGCATTGGTGTACGCAGTTATACATGCAGCCTGAAATTATGACACACAGGTGAGGAATGCTCTCTGCTCCCCCCTCTGTTATCAGGCAGGAGGTAGAGGGGGAGCAGAATGTATAAGGCTGTGTTATATGGGTGATGGGAGCAGACTGTATAAGGCTGTGTTATATGGGTGTGTTATATCTGGCAGCTAAAGGGTAATTGCTCAGATCCTTCACATAAAGCTATCACTGAGAGAAGCAGAGAGGAGATCAGGCAGCATTTATTACACAGCTCAGAGAGAGTGAAAGACAATGAGAACATCACAGACGGCACAGAAGGACACTTTCAGTTTTGTTTTCTCACAGCTCAGAGGGAAGAATGCAGGCAGCCAATCACAGCAGAGATGGCATGTCCGGTACAGGGGGCGTGTCCTAACCAGGGCTGAACTAAATATCAGGCAGCCAATCACAGCAAAGGTGGTGTGGCCAGACCCCAGACTTCAGATTTAGCTCTAGACACTCATAAATTAGCCTTTAGCTGCTATACTAAATGATTTAGGTAATACAAACCAAGTCAGCCACCTCGGTGATAGATACCTTGCATCTAGGACCGCACCTTTGGCCCTTCTACATACACCCCCTGCTCAAAACCGAGGGGTTGGGCACTTTCTGCCACCATGCAATACACCCTTGAAAGGGTGTCTGCATTACCATGCAGTTTGCCTGGCCTGTGTTCCACAGAGAATCTAAAATCTTGTAGAGCCAAAAACCACCTTGTGACCCGGGCATTGTTTCCCTTTTTCGCCCGCATCCATTTTATGGAAGCATGGTCTGACACCAGCTCCTTTCACCTAATAGGTAGTCCCTCAAAGAATCAAAGGCCCACTTGATGGATAGATGGATAGACACTCCTTCTCTATGATGGAGCAGTTTTTTTTCACACGGAGACAATTTTCAGCTCAGATATACTACAGGGTGTTTCTCCCCATTTATTTCTTGGGACATGACAGCCCTCGACCCCACATCTGATGCATCTGTTTGCACAATGAACTGCCGCAAAAAATCAGAGACCACCAACACTGGCTGTTTACACGGGGCTTGCTTCAGGTCCTGAAAGGCCCAGTCCGCCTCTACAGCTGCATATTTCTAATGGGGACGCAATATATGGTCCATGGCCTCTGGAACCAAAAAGGCATCCGCACATATTGATATGACCCCTCTGGTGTGGAGAAAACCATCTTCTCCCTAGCTTTCCTAATCAATCGGATTTTCCAGTATCTCTTTGTTTGGTCTAGGATTGTGATGTACCAGGCTGGCCCTAACCTCTCAATCAGTTCATCTACACAGAGCATGGGTGTAGGCATCGAACTTACCCACCGCACTGAGCTTGCGGAAGTCATTACAAAGCCTCCGTTCAGTTTTGGTACCAGCACTATCGGACTGACCAACCCACTCTTTGACTCCTCTAATAACCCTAAGTGAACCATCCTCTTCACTTCATTGGCCACTATTTCCTGGCGGGCTTCAGGAATTCTGTAGTGTTTTAAATTTACCCAAACGTGTGGCTCAATAAGTACCTCATGCTCAATGCCCTTTACCAGCCCTGGCACCTCTGAGAACAGGTCTTTATTATGTTGCAACAACTCCCTACATTTCTGCTTCTGGCAAGGGGACAGGGTCTCAGCAATTTTGACCACTGCAACATCCAGGTCTGGTTGGGTCACCAAACAGGTGTATGGGAGAGGATCTCTATCCCTCCAGGGTTTTAGTAGATTCACGTGGTATACCTGTAGGGGCTTTCTCTTACCGGGTTGGTGTATATGGTAATTGACATCACCCACCTTCTCCACTACCTTATATGGTCCCTGCCATTTTGTAAGGAATTTGCTCTCCACTGTGGGCACCAGCACAAGTACCTGATCCCCTGGTCTGAACGCTCTCCTGTGCCTGCAGGATCTGTTCTCTTATGATGGGCATTATATTAGATAACCTATCCTGCATCTGAGCCATATGTTCAATTACACTGTTGTATGGGGTGGCTTCACTCTCCCATGTCTCCTTCACGATGTCAAGTAAGTCCCTGAGGTGTCGCCCATGTAACAGCTTAAACGAGGAGAACCCAGTGGACACTTGGGGAACTGTCCTGATGGAAACAACAAGTAGGGCAATAAACAGTCCCAGTCGTGACCGTCCCTCTCTACCATCTTCCTCAGCATTGACTTTAAGCTTTTGTTAAATCTTTCTACCAATCCATCTGTTTGGGGGCTAAACTGAGGTGTGCAACTGTTTTAATTTTCAAGATTTTACATAGTTCCCTCATCACCTTAGACATGAATGGTGTTTCTTGGTCCCTCAGGATCTCCTTAGGTAAACCTGCTCTGGAGAATATAAAAAATAGTTCCCTGGCAATGGATTTGGATGAGGTATTCCTTAAGGGCACCGCTTCTGGGTACCAGGTTGCATAATCAATGACCACTTAAATATAAGATATTGGTGCCCTCTAGCTGACTTCACCATGGGCCCCACCAGATACATTGCAATTCACTCAAATGGAACTTCTATAATGGACAACGGGACCAAGGGACTACAAAAATAGACCACTGGGGATGTTATCTGGCACACAGGGCAGGACTGGCAAAAATCCTTTATTTCCCTGAACACCTGTTCCTGGATCTTGTCAGCCCCAAGGTGACCGCCCAACATATGGGAATGGGCCAGGTCTAATACCATGCGCCTTTAGGGCACAGGTACTAGGAGTCGCTCTATAACCTCATCCCTCACTTTGGTCACCTGGTACAACAAACTGTTATTCACTGAAAAATGGGGGTACCGCTTATCTGCTCCTGGCTCTTAGGGAACACCATATAGCATATGGAATTTTATAACCGAGTTCAAAAAGGGTTTGGATGCATTTCTGGAGTGTAATAATATAATGAGTTATAGTTACAGACGGGCGAATTTCTCAAAAATTCGGTTCGCCGACTTCGCAGAATTTTCCGACAAAATCTGTTTCGAATACGAATCTCATTAAAAAACTGCTATTTCCTGACTGCACAGAGTCTGTAGGGTGCTGACGAACATTGTGCCATGCAGAGGGAGCTTGGTTTGGTCTTCATACAATGCTGTGTTTTAGTATGACACACAGGACTGCTGCCGCTCTTAGAATCGCTTTACTTTAAAATTCCCTGGGCACTTACAGGGGCAAAACTGACCAAAAAACTGAAGCAGGAATGCATAAAGTCATGGCAGTGCCAGCGGGAAAAAAACAAGCTGAGGGCTAAGATCCTACCATAGCGTCAAAGAACACAGTAGTAGGTTACTGGAGCCAGCAAAGGTCTCAGCACAGTAAAGGGACGTCACAGCAGGGGTAAGTCCATGATGCCTGAGCTTTAAACCGTCACAAAATATGACAGACCCTGTTCTGTTAAACGCTGATACATGTAGAAGCCACCGAATGAGTGGAGGGTGTCGACAGTAATTTTGTGTTGACGTCTCTGAACATTTTGCCCTTCCTTTCATCTGTCAGTGTCTGCTTTCAATCAGTCAATAATCCATCAGTATTGCTAAGGCCAAAAAGAAACAGGAGTTGATCCAAAACAGAAATGACCAGTAAATGGGATATTTGCATGTCTTCTGTGTTCTGTATCCTCTCCTGCTTTTGGCTAGACAATCCTGATCCTTCCCATTCCTTCTGAAAGTTGAAAAGAAGGGGAAAACCAAACATAGTGGCAACATCATAGAGTGGTGAGGGTGGAAACAGCATTAGGAAACCACAGGGTGTTCCAGTGAGACAGCGGTCACTTGTCAGCAGCATGAGTAGGCCACAGAGTGGCACAATGACAAATTCTGGAGGTGGCAGCAACATCAGGAGCCCACAAAGTGGCACAATGACACAGTGTGGAGATGACGTCATCAACAGCAGCAGCAGCATGAGGTCAGAGAGTGGCACAATGACAAATTCTGGAGGTGGCAAAAACAGGAGTAGGCCACAGAGTGGCAGAATGACAGAGTGTGTGTCACGGTTCACGCCGCAGTCCCCTGCCATGGACCGTCATGCGTGTCGTGCCTTCCTGTACTTGCCTGTCCTGTCTTGTTGCTTCCTGGGTCCTGTCTGTGCACTGTGCCTCCTAGGGCGTGCACACGGCAGCTTCCTGCCTATTTATTAGTTTCCTGTCCTATGTACCTTCCTCTTCACCTCTGACCTCTGGCTATAAGAGGAAGTGCCTGCCTTTACTCTGTGACAGTCCATTGTTGCAGTCTCTTGCTGTGTCCAGCTGCTTCCCATCTTGAGGTCCTGCCAGCATCTCAGGTCTGCTGTTGGAGATGTTAACCCCTGAGTTGCTGGTCCAGTTGCTGCTTCCCATCTGAGCTCCAGGCCATCTGTTTGTTGTCTCCTGTGTCTGCTGTATCCTGCCGTGTTCCTGCCCTGTATTTGCTCTCCGGTTCCTGATGTATCCTGCTGTGTTCCCTGGTCCTTACCTGCTGTGTTATCCGTCCACTTCCTGCCGTATCCTGTGGTGCTATGTGTATGTTTATCCCTCCTGTATCCTGCTGCACATATTCCTGTATACCACTACCTGTATTCCTGTCCTGCACCTTGGCTGTCACCGCAGGTAGCCACATCAGTGGTAGTGACCTGGGGGTCCCCGCAGCAAAGTTCATCCCGCTTTGCGGCAGGCTCTGGAAAAGACCAGGGGCCCCTTAGACTCCGCTCCCTGGCGTGGTCCTCCAGCTACCACCTCGCCTGCGGTGATCACAGAGGATCCACACCCGGATGTCAGCGATCGGCACTTCGGCATATGTTTGTCATCGCCCGACCGTTACAGTATGAACTGACCATGAATTCCGCTGGGATGACCCTGCCCTCATCTAAAGCGTCTGCACCCGTTGCCTGGCTCATGGTTCGCCCAGAGCGTCTGCACCCGTTGCCTGGCTCATGGTTCGCCCAGAGCGTCTGCACCCGTTGCCTGGCTCATGGTTCACCTAGAGCGTCTGCACCCGTTGCCTGGCTCATGGTTCGCCCAGAGCGTCTGCACCCGTTGCCTGGCTCATGGCTCGCCCAGAGCGTCTGCACCCGTTGCCTGGCTCATGGTTCGCCCAGAGCGTCTGCACCCATTGCCTGGCTCATGGTTTGTTCAGAGCGTCTGCAGCCGTTGCCTGGCTCATGGTTTGCCCAAAGCGTCTGCACCTGTTGCCTGGCTCATGGTTCGCCCAGAGCGTCTACACCCGTTGCCTGGCTCATGGTTCGTCCAGAGAGTCTGCACCTGTTGTCTGGCTCATGGTTCGCCCAGAGCGTCTGCACCCGTTGCCTAGCTCATGGTTCGCCCAGAGCATCTGCACCCGTTGCCTGGCTCATGGTTCGCCCAGAGCGTCTGCACCCGTTGCCTGGCTCATGTTTCTCCCAGAGCATCTGCACCCGTTGCCTGGCTCATGGTTCGCCCAGAGTGTCTGTCTTTCTGTCCGCTGGCTCATAGTTCGCCCAGAGCGTCTGTTTGGCCTAGCTCTTGGTACACCACAGAGAGTCCGTTTGGCCTAGCTCATGGTCCAGCCCAGAGCGTCCGTCTGTTGCCTAGATCATGGTCCAGCCCAGAGCGTCCGTCTGTTGCCTAGCTCATGGTCCAGCCTAGAGTGTCCGTCTGTTTCCTATCTCATGGTCCAGCCCAGAGCGTCCGTCTGTTGCCTAGCTCATGGTTCCGCCCAGAGCGTCCGTCTATTGCCTAGCTCATGGTCCCGCCCAGAGCGTCCGTCTATTGCCTAGCTCATGGTCCCGCCCAGAGCGTCAGGCTGTTGCCTTGCTCATGGTCCCGCCCAGAGCGTCTGTACCCGTTTTTCTGCTTTCACGCCCTGAGTCCCCTCCCTTTCTTGCCAGTTCCCCGTTTGTTTCAACCATGCAGCTCCTTTTCTAGGTGTTCCCTGTACTGGCTATACTCAGCATGTACTTGGTTTAGGGGTTGCCCCCGTAGTAGTTGCGGGCCCCTGACCTATGTGGAATGCTATTTTTTTGTGATGTGGCGGGGGAGGAGGGGGCTTTACCGGGGGGGGGTACTGTCACGGTTCACGCTGCGGTCCCCTGCCATGGACCGTCAGGGGTGTCGTGCCTTCCTGTACTTGGCTGTCCTGTCCTGTCTTGTTGCTTCCTGGGTCCTGTCTGTACACTGTGTCTCCTAGGGCGTGCGCTTGGCAGCTTCCTGACTATTTATTAGTTTCCTGTCCTGTGTACCTTCCTCTTCACCTCTGACTTTTGGCTATAAGAGGAAGTGCCTGCCTTTACTCTGTGTCAGTCAATTGTTGCAGTCTCTTGCTGTGTCCAGCTGCTTCCCATCTTGAGGTCCTTCCAGCACCTGTTGTCTGCTGTTGGAGATGTTAACCCCTGAGTTGCTGGTCCAGTTGCTGCTTCCCATCTGAGCTCCTGGCCACCTGTCTGTTGTCTCCTGTGTCTGCTGTATCCTGCCGTGTTCCTGTCCTGTATGTGCTCTCCTGTTCCTGATGTATTCTGCTGTGTTCCCTGGTCTGTACCTGCTGTGTTACCCGTCCAGTTCCTGCCGTATCCTGTGGTGCTATGTGTATGTTTATCCCTCCTGTATCCTGCTGCACATGTTCCTGTATACCACTACCTGTATTCCTGTCCTGCACCTCGGCTGTCACCGCAGGTAGCCACGTCAGGGGTAGCGACCTGGCGGTCCCCGCAGCAAAGTCCATCCCGCTTTGCGGCAGGCTCTGGCGTGGTCCTCCAGCTACCACCTCGCTTGCGGTGATCACAGAGGATCTACACCCGGATGTCAGCGGTCGGCACTTCGGCGTATGTTTGACATCGCCCGACCGTTACAGTGTGTAGGTCACGGCAGCAGCCACAGCAGCAGCATAAGGTCAGACAATGGCACAATAACATTCAGGAGGTGGCAAAAACGGTAGTAAGCCACAGAGTGGCACAATGACAGAGTGTGGGGGTCACGGCAGGAGCAACAGCAGCAGTATGAGGTCAGACAGTGGCACAATGACAGAGTGTGTAGGTCATGACAGCAGCCACAGCAGCAGCATGAGGTCAGACAGTGACACAATGACATTCTGGAGGTGGGAAAAACAGGAGTAGGCCACAGAGTGGCACAATGACAGAGAGTGGAGGATGACGGCAGGAGCAACAGCATGAGGTCAGAGAGTGGCACACTGACACAGTGTGGAGGTCACGGCAGCAGAATCAGCAGCAGCATGAGGTCAGAGAGTGGCACAATGACAGGGTGTGGAGGTGACCGCAGCAGCATGAGGTCAGAGAGTGGCACAATGACACAGTGTGGAGGTCACGGCACCAGCAACGGCAGCAGTAGCATGAGGTTATAGAGTGGCACATTGAGTGTGGAGGTCGGTGGCAATACCAGTCCCTGGTAAAGATGGGGGTAGGCAGATGGAGAAACTGGCAACAGATGTGTGGCATCAGGTGGGTGGTGGCATCAGAATAGTGGCTGAGGCAGGTAGTTTGAACCCAGACTCATTTCTCACAGTTTGGGTGAGGCGTCATGGCTGATGTAATCTGACGCCTAAGGCATTGGTGTGTGGAAATCCTGGCTGATCCACGCCTGATTCATCTTGACAAAGGTCAGTTGTTCCACATTTCCCATGGATAAGCGGGTTCTCCTTGGGGTAACGATGGCCCCCGTCGCACTGAACACCCGCTCTGATGCCACACTACTGGCCGGGCAGGACAGCTTCTCTACTGCAGAGTCGGCAAGTTGCAGCCACACATCCAGTTTGGCTGCCCATTAGTCCGCGGATCTTCGAACTGGGGTGGCAGAGTGCTGTCCAAGTAGGCCACCACCTGTTGGTTCAGAGTCTGGTTCAGGTCCTGCTGCTGCTGGCGAGTGCCCTCCTAACTAGGCGGGTGAAGGAAGCTGCTCATCAGCGACTCCCGACTTAGGTTGCTGCTGATGGAGCTGGTACTGCTCCTACCCCCCCCCCCCCCCCACCTTCCCACAGCAGCCGCAGCAGTGGTACGTCAGCACTGAGGAACCCCCCGGTGAGATCTGTCAGAGGATGGACGATGCCGCACATAGGCGGCGGCCAACTGACTACGGAGGATTGCTCTGTAGTATTTTAGTTTGTCCTCCCTCTCAGCAGCTGGGAAAAAGGCTCCCATCTTGGACCGGTAGCGAGAGTCCAATAGGGTGGAGAGCCAGAAGTTATCCCTCTGCCGGATGGTGATTATTCGGCTGTCACTAGCCAGGCAAATCAGCATGCTGTGGGCCATCTGCACAAGTGACTCTGAGGGACTCCCTGCCTCCATCTCCACTGTATACTGCCAAGGTGCTTGTGGGTCACCTGCCTCGTCTTCTTCATCTCCATCTACCTCCTACAGCTGCTCCTGCTCCTCCGCTCCTGTCACCTGGGTAGAAAAACCACTCATTTCACCAGACAATGCTTCTGCTCCAATGTCCTCCTCCTCCTCCAGTTCAGTCCCCACCGGACTCATGTGTAGTTGCCATGTCTCCAGTCCCCTGCCCAGACAGATTTTTCAGCATCTGTTCAAGGGCGTAATTCATCCCGTAGTCCTGGCGACTGACAAATAACGTGGCCTCCTCAAATGGCCTCAGCAAACGGCAGGTGTCACGCAAGAGCTGCCACTGGCTGACATCAAAGTTACACAGGGGAGTGTAATGGCCTTTCTCTGTTTATACAGTCGGTCCAACATGTGCAGGCTATAATTCCAACGGGTGGAAACCTCGCATATCAGCGTGTGTTGGGGGAGGACATTCTGGTGCTGCAACTCGAGGAGGGTGTGCCTGGCTTTGTAGGAATGGATGAAGTGCATGGACAGTTTCCTGGCCATTTTCAGAATCTTCTGAAGATCGGTGGAAGACTTCAGGAAACTTTTCACAACCAGATTGAACACGTGCGCCATGCAGGGTGCATGGACCATCCCTCCTCGGTGCAGCGCGGACACCATGTTCCTCCCATTGTCCGTCACCATGGTTCCGATTTTCTGTTGGTGCGGAGAAAGCCACACAGCGAGGTCTTGCTGCACGACGCGGAGCAGTTCCTCCCCTGTGTGACTTAGTTCGCCGAGGCATGCCAGGTGTAGAACTGCGTGACACCACTGTGACCTACACATATGGTATGATAGAGCAGTACTTGTGGAGGCTGTGATGGTGGTGGAGGAGGAGGCGGACATTGGTGCAGGAGCAGCAGTTTGACAACGTGGAGGAGAAAGCGGTGTCTCCTGTCCAAGTTGTTGGTGTGGCTGGGCAGGGAGCACATTCACCCAGTGGGCCATAAAGGACATTTACTGGCCCTGACCGTAGTTACAGCTCCACACATCCGCGCTGCCGTGCACTTTGGAACACACTGATAAGCTCAAGGACTGGCCCACCTTCTGTTCTACATATTTGTGAAGGGCTGGTACTGCCTTTTTGGAAAAGAAATTACGGCTTGGAACTCTCCCCCTTGGCTCGGCACAGGCCATTAATTCTCTGAACTGTGCAGAGTCCACCATTTGGAAAGGGAGGGACTGCAGTACCAACAAATTGGACAGGAGCACGGTCAGCTTCTGCACCATAGGATGTTTGGACGCATACTGTTGTCTCCTTGCAATCGCCTCATTGAACGACTGCTGGCGCCATGAGTAGCGAGGAGCAGGAGTTTCTGCATCGGGAGATGATGTAAAAGAGAAACAGCTCCCTTCTGCAGAGGTGGTGGAGCCTTGACTGGCTGCAATGGCATGCGTGCCACTGGGCGCTGTTGCTGCGGTGGCAGGATGGACCGCCACATCTGAGCCACGTTTCTCCCAGGCCACCAGATTGTGACGCTGCATGTGTTGACACAGGGCCGTGGTGCCACCGTTAGCTCCCTCCTCACGCTTCACTTTATGCCCACAGATTCTACATATACCCATATTCGGCTCCTCCGGTGTCTTAGCAAAGAACTGCCACACCGCCGAGTAGCTGATTTTACCGCTAACGCTCCGCACTGAGTGACTACTATCGCCGCTGCCTCGCTGAGCCCCTGTGCCACTTCTTTCTTGGACCTGAGAAACAGGTTTTCTACCCCTTGGCCGCTTGGCTCCCGATCTCACACTGCTGCTACCCTGCTGACTCACGGCCACACAACCCACTTGCTGGCTGTGCTGCTGCCTGACGCGCAAGCTGACACCCTCTTCTACTGATGATGATGAAGCCCTTGCTTCACCCGGCTCCCAAGTGCGGTCGGCTACATCATCATCGATTACTGTTTGATCTTCACTGCTGTCCTACTCACCTGTCTTGGTATGCAGAGGCTGACCCCTCACAACATGACCTCCCATGCCACTCTCCACATCTATACTTTACCGCCTACTGCAAGAAGCAGGGGATATTGGCACCATTTCTTCGCTGCCGACTGTCCTCCTCAAATTGTTCATCCTCGCTGAGGGAACCGGATGGGACAGAGGCGGATTGAGGAGAGGTGAGGGCCGCTGACCTGCTCCCGGGCCATGCCAACTAAGGGTTGTGTCTGACGTTCCCACCGACTCGTGGCTGGGGTTGTCAGATGTCATCTGGGAGGAAGTGGATGACCTAGTCAACCAATCAAGAACCCTTGGGTTGCTGGTCAACACACGGCTGCTAGATGAAACTGGCAGTTCTGGACTCACCGAGTGACCCCTGCTGCGACGTCCCCTTACTGTACTGCGACCTGTGCCTGCTCCCGTAATGTTTGTGCCACTGCCACTCGCATGTAACGAGTCTGCCGCCTCTCGGTCTAACATACTGTTTGTTCAAAAATTTACAGACTCTGTTTAATGAAGATATCTGTATATGATAAATACACACCCTGTATTTGACTCCAAATGAAACCACTAACAGGCTTGGGTAACCCTTGGATATAAACTGCGCAAAAGAAATGAGCAGCCAAAAATTAACTAGTATGTGGCGTGTTAAAACGCTGTGTATTTTACTGACTAAAAAAGCAGAAACACACTTAATTAACCTTCGGATATGAATTATGCTACAGGAAAAATTACTTCTTTGGCGCTGAAAAACACTGTTTCTTTTACTGACTACAACAACAGAAAGACGCTTAATTAACCCTTGGAAATAAATTGCGCAAAAGAAATGCGCTGCCAAAAATTAACAGGTATGTGGCGTGTTAAAACGACATGTATTTTACTGACTACAACAGCAGAAAATGCTTAATTAACCTTCGGATATGAATTATGCTACAGGAAAAATTTCTTCTTTGGCGTTGAAAAACACCGTTTCTTTTCCTGACTACAATAGCATAAACACACTTAATTAACCCTTGGATATAAATTGCGCAAAAGAAATGAGCAGCCAAAAATTATCTGGCATGTGGATTGTAAAAACGCTGTTTCTTTAACTGAATACAACAGCAAAAACAGGCTTAGACAACCCTTGGATATTCAATGTGCTGAAGAACTGAGCAGATAGCATTAAAATGTATATGAAGCTGAATTGGACTGGACACTGGAGTTAATTTCCAATACACCACAAAATCAAAATTAGAACGTAAGAGAAGCAGTCTCTGAGAAAAGCTGTGGCACCCCCCAAAAAAATTGCTGTATAAAAGTTCTTTCTTTTGTATGAGATCTCAGCTACTGGAGCTGCAGCAGCTACAACACGGCAAAGAGAGAGGAGTGTGAACTGCCAGCGTCGCGTCCGGACTTATATAGTGCGGTGACGTCACAGAATCCTGCCGGTCTCTGAATGGCTTAATCTCTACACATGTCATTGAGGGTCCTCCTTTCTTCCTCCCAGAGTTCTTTGCCCCATGTAACGCCATGTGCTTGCGGCTACTTTATCAACTAAAAACACGCTTCGTTCCCGCGAATCACCCCAAACTTCGACTTCGTTCCGAACCGAAGTTTTCCTGAAATTCAAAACGAATTCCACTTTGTTAGAATCAATTCGCCCATCTCTAGTTATAGTGTCTAGGATTCTGGAGAAGGGTCATTGATCCAGGGATTTTTCCGATTGCCAGATTGGAGTCAGGAAGGAATTTTTCCCTAAAATGAGGACAGTTGGCTTCTACCTCATTGGGGTTTTTTGCCTTCCTCTGGATCAACACTTTAGCACAACAGGCTGAACTGGATGGACGTCTTTTTCTTTTTTCAGCCTTACAAACTATGTAACTATGTAACCTTTTAGGGTTAGATCCCTGAGTGGGGCAGTTCCAAAATTTTCTGGGGATACCCCCAGGTCTGGTACGCTGGTCTCAGGGGTTGACTCCTCATCCTCATCTCCTACCAACACTGACAAAGGAAAATCTTCAGTGGCTTCAGCACCCACATTACCTGCATCTTCTTGAGCTCCTGGGCATTATGTGGCACTGCTCTTGCCCATAAGTCCCAGAACAAGGGAAAGTCCCGACCCATAATAATAGGATGCATTGAGTTTGTGACAATACCAACGGGGTGGGATATTCCAGCCTGTGCCAATTTTCACCTGGGCAACGGGGTAATGCTTGGTATCTCCATGGATGCATATAACCCCCAACCGTTTCCCAAGGACTAGTACATGAAGTAGTGTGGCCCTTAGCAGGGTCACCAAACTCCCTGAGTCCAGTCACCATGGTGCTGTTTATCGACATCTGATACACCTGTGGTCCTTCTCCATGGCTGGGTATAGCACTGCAGGCAGGGTGCGCAAACCTGGAGTAGCTCCAGCCTATAGAGCAGTCCATAGGCTCAGTGGTCGCTGGACAGTGGGCAGCAATGTGACCTGTGGTCTGACATTTCCAGCAAATGACATCACAGCCAAGACTCCATTACCTGGGTTCAGACCCCAACTGGAAGGACGCCCCTCCAGAGTTTATTTGGACCCCTTCTTTGGGCTGTCAGTACCACTTCTGCCACCCCAGTAATGTGACCTGAGTCTCCCCAAGTCATTCAGAGAGCTTTCCATCACCACATATCTCGACCCTAGACCCACAAGGTCGTCCAGATTCTGGGGGGACTCCTTGTGCCACCCAACTCTTTAATGACCTAGGGGGCAAATGCACAAAATGATCCAACAGGATTCGACCATTTGGGCAGAGGTGCAGGTCTCAGGTTGTAACCACTTTTGGACTAGATGGAGCAGGTCGAACATCTGAGACATTGGCGGCTTGTTCTTGCTGTATCCCCAGCAATGCACTCATTGTGCCTGGACTGCCAATGGCAATCCCAGTCGCGCCAGAATTTCAGCCTTTAATTTTCTATGTTCCTTGGCATCCTGCAGGGTCAGGTCGTAATAGGCTTTCTGTGGTTCCCCAGTGAGGTAAGGGGCTAGGACCTCAGCCCATTCCTCTGGGGATCACTTCTCCCAGTTAGCTACCCTCTCAAACACCATCAGGAAGGCCTCTACATCATCCTGTGGCATCATTTTCTGTAGCGCGTCCCATACGGTCCTCCTCACGTTGCGACTCTCTCCAGGTATTGGGCAGCCACCATCTCTCTGGCTCTGATGGACTGGGCTAGCATGGCCATCTGCTGGTCAAGGAGTTTGTTGGTCTCCTGTTGAGCTCGCACAGTCTCCATGTGTGCTTGCTGCTGCTGTGCACTGGCCTGGACCAGGTGCTTAACGAGCTCCTCCTTGCTGTCAGTCTGGCTTTTCACCCCAGTCATTGCCTTGACCCAGGACATGCACTTGCTATCTCAGGGACGTTGCCTGCATCCGAGACACCAATTGAAGGGAGTCAGCACAAAGGCAGGCACCTGCACAGGAATTTAGTCCAAAATAAGTCACGTTTATTTTAAAGTCCACGGTTTTTCAAAACAAACATAGCTTGGCTTCAGCAAAGAACAGACAGCAGTATAAATGAAAAGTCCTTTCTTCAGGCAAACGCAAACATAAAGAAATAGTCTTAACAATTCATACAGCATGTCCTCAGGCCTACACAGCCTTACAGCTCAGGCAGTTCACAGCTTCTAGCTACAGGTCCAGAAACATACCCTTTCCTCTGACCTGAATCAGCTGTCTTTTATTTGTCTGGTAGGTCCCGGGCTGAAGTATTTGAGCGACCTTTCCCACCCTGGCTGTCTGGCCACTCCATAAAAAAAAACCTGGAACCGAACTACAGCAGAAATAAACTGCTCAGCAACATAATTGCCACTGGGTTTTTCATTTCACAGAGGTCAGCCACCTCAGTAATATATACCTTCCATCTAGGACCACACCTATGGCCTTTCTACACACATACAGTACATACATACATACAGTCACAACCAGAAGTTTACATACACTATATAAAAAGACACATATGCATGTTTTTCTCACTATCTAACATGAAATCTGAATAAACCTTACCTGTTTTAGGTCAGTTAAGATTACCAAAATTATTTATATTTGCCAAATGCCAGAATAATAAGAAATAGAATTTTTAAGGCATTTTTATTACTTTCTGCAAAGTCAAGATGTAATGAGCCGGGGTAGTGGATCCACTGGGCCGCCGCAAGCGGTGGTACAGGCCACACCAGGGAGCGGAGTCTAAGTGGGTCCCGGTTTTCACCAGAGCCCGCCGCAAAGCGGGATGGACTTGCCGCGGCGGGATTCCACCAGGTCGCTACCCCTGATGTGACTTGCTTGCGGAGGCGGCTGAGGTGCAACAAGCTACAGAATCGGGAGACAGAATAGTCGGAGTCAGGCCAGAGGGTCGGGGTAGGAAGTGAATGTTCGAGGTCGGTGGACGAGAGCAGACAGGACTGGTACACAGGAACGAGTAGAATAAGGCTTCCTCGCATAGGTAAAGGGCGCTATGGATTCGGCGAGGAAGTTCCAGGGGTGGAGCCCTTATATAGGGTCAGCGGCCGGCAAAACCAATTACCGGCGCGCTGTCCCTTTAAATTTGAAAGAGCCGGCGCGTGAAGCCCTAAGGAGCGGGGCCGTGCACACCGGCTGGCAGACAGACGCGAGGAAGCAGGAGCGAGGACTGGTAAGTGAGTGTGCCCAAGTGAGCGAGCGCGCCCGCAGCCCGATATGCGGACCGCGGCACCATTTGCCTCAGGTGCAGGGGGACAAGTGCACCCGCAGCCCGAACTGCGGGCTGCGGCGCTACTCATGACAGTGCCTCCCCTCTTCGGCCACTCCTTCCCTCTGGCCTGAAGAAATCTCCGGAGCAACCCTTGGTCCATGATGTTGTCCTTCGGCTCCCAAGATCTTTCCTCCGGCCCGAACCCCTTCCAATCAATAAGGAAATAACGCTTCCCTCTGATAGTCTTCATAGCCAAGATTTCCTTAACGGAAAAAACATCAGAGGTATCAGCCAGCAGAGCAGGAGGAGACACCTTACGAGCAAATTCAAGACAACTGGCTTGAGCAGAGATACGTGAAAGGATTCGGGATCCGCATTGTGGGGGGGTAGCCGGAGCTTGTAGGACACTGGGTTGATCCTTCTGAGGACCATAAATGGGCCAAGGTAATGGGGACCCAACTTATAACTGGGGATCTTCAAATGAATGTATCTGGAAGACAACCAGACCTTATCCCCGGGAGTAAACGATGGAGGTAAACTACAGTACTTATCCGCTCACCGTTTAGTCTGGGCGGAGGCCTGTTGCAGGGCTTGCCGAGTGTCGCTCCAAATGGTCTTGAGGTCACAGACCAATGTGTCCACAGCAGGGACGTCGGAGGCCACAGCTAGCGGGAGGGGTGGCCGTGGATGAAGACTGTAAACCACAAAAAATGGAGAAGCCCCAGCCGACTGCGGATCCAACGAGTTGTAGGAAAGCTCCACCCAGGGTAACAAACTGGCCCAGTCGTCCTGTCGAGCCGACACAAAATGGCATAAGTAGTTTTCCAAGATCTGATTGACTTGCTCCACTTGCCCATTCGTCTGAGGGTGGTAAGCAGAGGAAAACTGGGAACAAAGAGATCGCCAGAATTTGGAGACAAACTGCACCCCACAATCATACACGATATGTCGAGGGAGGCCATGTAAACGAAAAATATGCAAAAAGAAGAGGGTAACAAGACGAGGCACGGAGGGCAACCCAGGTAGCGGTACAAAATGCGCCATTTTGGAGAACCAATCCACAATGACCCAGTTGTCGGTATTACCGGCTGACGGTGGGAGATCCGTAATGAAATCCATGGCGATATGGGACCATGGAAGACTTAGAATGGGTAGCGGTTGAAGCAACCCCGCAGGCCTGAGGTGAGAAGACTTTTTTGCGGGTACAGGAGGGGCACGACTGAACAAAGTCCTTGACATCGTTAGCTAGATTACGAATCCCTGGGTGGCTGGCCGCCCGAGAGTCATGTCCCCAGTTCAGAATTCTCCTCCAAAGTGCGGGACACACGTAAGTCTTGCCCGGGGGTACCTGTCGGAGGTCCAACGGGGCTGCAGAAATCAGACGATCTGGAGGAATGTGACCAGGAGGTGATTCCTCACCCAAGACGTCAGTGGCTCGTGGCAGGGCATCGGCCTTGCTGTTCTCTGCTGGGCGGATGTGGATCACGAAATCGAACCGCGAGAAGAAGAAGATCCAGCGGGCCTGCCTGGTGTTAAGACGCTGGGCCGTCTGAAGGTACGTCAGGTTCTTATGATTCGAATAGATAGTAATCGGATGGCGAGCCCCTTCCAACAGATGACGCCATTCTTTAAGGGCTAACTTAATGGCCAGCAACTCGCGGTCTCCAATGGTGTAGTTCTTCTCGGCAGGGGAGAAGGTTTTCGAGAAAAATCCACAGGTGACCGTCTTGCCCTTGGGGTCCCGCTGAGAAAGCACCGCCCCTGCTCCCACCGAAGATGCATCAACCCCCAGGAAGAAAGGTTTCTCGATGTACGGGCACGACAAGACGGGGGCAGAGGCTACCCCTGATGTGACTTGCTTGCAGAGGCGGCCGAGGTACAACAATGTACAGAATTGGGAGACGGAATCGTAGTCGGAGTCAGGCCAGAGGGTCGGGGCAGGCAGCGAAGGTTCAAAGTCGGTGGACGAGAGTAGACGGGGCTGGTACACAGGGATGCAGACCAGAGTAGAATAAGGCTTCCTCGCATAGGTAATGGGCGCTATGGATTCGGCACCACTTGCCTCGGGCGCAGGGGAAAGAGTGCGCCCACAGCCCGAACTGCGGGCTGCGGCGCTACTCATGACATAAGAGTTTACATGCACTAGGGTTACTATGCATTTAAACAATTTGGGACAGCCCATACGATGACGTCATGTCTTTGGAAACTTCTGATAGGTTTATTGGAAATATCTGAGTTAATTAGAGACACATCTGTGGATGTGTTTTTTTATGCAAACCAGAAACACACCGCTTCTGTGTGTAACATCTTGAGAAAGTCTAAAAAAAATCTGCTAAGATGTCAGAAAGAGAACTTTGGACTTACACAAGTCTGAATTATACTTGGGTACAATTTCCAGATACCTTAAGGTGCCTCATTCATCTGTACAAACAATTCTACGCAAGTACAAACAAGATGGGAATGTCCAGCAATCATACCACTCAGGAAGGAGATGGGTTCTGTGTCTCAGAGATGAACATGCTTTGGTCCACCATGTGCATATCAACCCAAGAACAAAAGCAAAAGACCTTGTGAAAATGCTGACAGAAGCTGGTAAGATTGTTTCATTATGCACAGTGAAATGAATACTGTATCAACATGGGCTGAAAGGCCACTCTGCCAGGAAGAAGCCGTTACTCCAAAAGAAACATATAAAGATTAATGTTTGCAAATTCACACAAGAACAAAGACCAACATTTTTGAAGACATGTCCTGTGGTCTGATTAAACTAAAATTGAACGGTTTGACAAATTTTACATTTGGAAGAAAAAGGGAGAAGCTTGTAAGCCTAAGAATACCATCCAAATAATGAAACACGGGAGTGGCAGCATCCTGTTGTGGGGTTGTTTTGCTGCAGGAGGGACTGGTGCACTTCACAAAATAGATGGCATCATGAGGAAAGAAGAATATGTGGCAATACTGAAACAACATCTCAAGACATCAGCCACAAACTTAAAGCTTGGGCGGAAATGAGTCTCCCAAATGGACAATGACCCGAAACATACTGCCAAACTGGTTACAAAGGTGCTTAAGGATAACCACAGTAAATGTTTTGGAGTGGGCCTCCCCCCCACAAAAAGCCCTGATCTCAATCCTATGAAATTTGTGGACAAAGGTGAAAACAGGTGCAAGCAGGCACCTACAGACATGGCTCAGTTACACTGTTATGTCAGAAGGAATGGGGCCAAAAATTTCCTACCATTTATTGTGAAAAGCTTGTGGAAGGATATACAAAACATTCTACCCAAGTCATATAGATTAAGGGCAATGTACCAAGTAGTAATGAAATGTTGTGTAAACTTTTGACTTTGCAGAAAGTAATAAAAATGCCTTAAAAATTCTCTCTCTCTCATTCTGGCATTTGGCAAATATAAATATGGTAATCCTAATGGACCTAAAATGGGTAAGGTTTATTCTGATTTCATGTCATATAATGAGAAAAACATGCATATGTGTCTTTATATATAGTATATGTAATCTTCTACAATATATATATATATTATATATTATAATATATATATATATACTATATATATATATATATTTTATATATATATATAAAATAGGAAAAAGAGGCAGCACCTCACCAACAAAAATACAGCATGGGTGCAAGCAGGCACAGATCCCGACACGGACGAGCCAACAAAAAATGGAAAACCGCTTGCACTCACAAATTTTAAGAAATGAAAAAAGTGAGTGCTTTATTTCATGTCCACTGGGCAAGTTTCGGTTCACAGAGAAAGGCTCTGTGTGAGCCGAAACGTTGCCCAGTGGACATGAAATAAAGCACTAACTTTTTTCACTTTTCAAAATTTGTGAGTGCAAGCGGTTTTCCTTATTTTTTTTTTAAATATATATATATATATATATATATATATATATATATATATATATATATATTTTATATATAATGTATATTGTAAGGGGTCAGGACAAAAGGGAGGCACTTGCACAAGGATTTAGTCCAAAGCAAGTCAACTTTTTTTGAGTCCACGGTTTTCAAAACAAAAAACAGCTTGGCTTTAGCATACCGTAGAACAGACAGCAGTTCTTCTTCAGGCAAATGTGACTGATACAGTATGACCTCATGCCTACACAAGGAAAAAGGCATCACGTCCAAGAAATTAATAATAAAGCACTGTTCTTTTTTCACCATTGCAGCGGGTTTTCCCCAAATTATAAAATATATATATAATATAATATATATTTTATATATATATATATATATCTGCGCAACCTATTTGGAAGCGGAGCTCAGTGGGAAGTCTTTCTCTCCTTTATTCACTACTTAGAGGCAGGTTGGTGATGTTGTTAGTGCAACGTCTACAGGAGGGGATGGAGTTTGTCACATATATGCTGTAGGAAGTCGGCTAACGGGCGGAAGCTGCTTTGGTGACTAGAGCCATGTAGGCTGAAGATAGTTTACACACAGATGTAATAATTATTTTAACTGTGATTTATGTGATACACATGTATATAAGGCCATTGTGTTTAAGCTTATTTCATGCTATGACTATGAACTATGCCTGAAACGCGCAAGTGCTTCTTTTGCCCAGTGCTTATGGAATGCATTTTTTATTGTATCATGGAATAAAGATTTTGTTTTTAATTGAAACTTACCTTGCTGGATAACACATTTCTATTTAGACGTCTGCTCCCTTTTGAGAAAGTGATCTGTGCAGGATCCAGCGCTGCAGCACAGACTGGGTGAGCTGGCTACCATAGTGTTTTTTACAGTGGGGATGAGTGGACGGAGTCATTCCCCACACACTTTTCAAGCCACTTCAATAAAAAATAATCCATATGAAAAGCATGAGAATATGGTAAGTGGGGAAGGGCATAGCTCACACGACGGAGGAACAAGTTAAACCCCTTTGCCTCCCATATTTCTGTGCATCTTGGGGGGACAGAGTAGGTAACAGCCAGAAGACCAGAGAGATGCAGCGCTGAAACCAAAGACTGGAGGAAGGTGAGTATGACTTTTTTTTATTTTATTGGGGTCCCAGGACCAATTGAAATGCTTTGTCTATGCGGTGGACAACCCCTGTCAATAAATCTTGTATCTCTTGCTGTTAAACCTTAATTAATTTTCTCCGGATATCCTTGTTCTTAAATTATATTTGGCTGGTGCAGCAACTCACACAAGATTCACACATTTTTGTTCAAGCATGTTAATTTATCTTTTCTTGCAGAAGTATTAGGGTACTTGAAAATAATACAGGAATTGTGCTACAATACACACACAATCTGTCACGTCACGACAATGGCCACGTTTCATCTGTCCTTAACGAAAGCTCTGAGGCGGCACTATCTGCACGAAACCGCAGAGTACCTATAGTCACACCTACTCGCAGATCTGTTTCCTGTTTGCAGTGTCACTGTGTGCGCTCCTGTAGCCCGCTGCGTACTTCCACCTGTGATTTAGCGTGCGGCTTTCTCTTGCTGCCAACTGTGTCACGACCTCCTGCCGACCCACTGTCTCGGGTCGCAGGCGCGTCCGTGCGCGGCTCTCAGCGAGCCACCGTCCCTCACGTCGGGTGGGGCCGCTCTGAAACACCCAGTCCCCGCGGCACCCAACTTTCCCCGGCCGCGCTCACTCACTTCACAACTCCCCCCAAAACAAGCCTTCTTCGCGGCGCGTGCCCGCCCCTAGGGCGCAGCGCACACAAAACCCTCTGTTTTTGAAATTTAAAGGTGCAATGCGCCGGTGAATTTGCTATTGCCAGGGCACTGCTCCTATCATTTAGGTCTGGCCCCTCCCTTCCGCCCACCTCGCCGGATCCTTAGTGTGTCTACCTCTGAGAAAGCGTTCTAGTCTAGTCTACATCTTTTCCGTGTACCGTACCCTTGTCTAACGTTTATCGACCACAGTCTCTTGCCAGAGCCTGCCCTGACCGTCTTGCACTGTCCACCGTTTACGATCCAGAGACCGCCTTTCCTGACCTTCTGCCTGTCCCGACCACGAGCTTAGCCATGACAATCATGTACTACGTCATAACTCTTGGCCCGCCACGACAGCAAGTCCCAGGCCAGTGGCAACGACACATGGTAGACTCCCCGCCAGCAGCCAATCCACTCCCGCTTTGCGGGGGCCTCTGGTGAATACCTGGGACCTACTTTAGATTCCGTTCCCTGGTGTGGCTTCCACAACCGATCGCTGCGGTGGTCCCAGCGGATCCACTACACCGTACCATACTACAGTAGGATCCGCCACTAGGATCCCGGCCAAGGTTCGATGCCAAGTGGTCGGCCCAGTATCACACAAACCGTTGTGGCCAAGCAGTCCAAAACACATCCCGCGCAACACAACGCGCGCAAGCAGCTCGAGCAACTCTCCTCTCCCTGGGTGCAGCGCAGTTCATCGCCACTCAGCACAGCAGCAGTACTGCATGCAGTGGTCATCCTGCTCCTCCCCGGGCACAGTTGGCTCCAGTCGGATCCCCCAACTCCGTTATCCATGCCGACTACAAAGTCTACAGATGGCGGGGATTCCCAGGCAATCTGCAGAGGGCTTCATCACCGCAGTGTCCCTGCATGTTGAAACTCATGGCAGGTCAGTGTCCCGTACAAAAAGATCCAAGTGTCCTTCGTGGTCATCTCCTCTCCGTAAAGTCCATGCCTGGGCAACTCCTCTGTGGGACCGAGGTAGACCCAAATCACGGACCGATCTCTCTAAGCGACATTTTCTACCTAGAGTTTCGGAGTGTCCATCGAGGAACCGTGCTCGGGCTCATCTGCGCTACAAACCGCCCTGTTTGAACCTAGCAAAGCAAGTCGTAACTCCTCCGTTGGCGACTAAAATCTACCGCCCGTGCAATTCCAGCACACAGAACACCGGAGCATAGCCTGGAACGATGCAGCATTATGCCCACGTTCAAGAAAGGTCCTCTCCAGCCCTATCAACAAATGCGCTCAGCCGCCACCGGAAAAGCCCTTTCCTCTTCTTAAGCGAGCTAATCCACCTGTCAACCGGATTCTCGGACATCCGATTCGCAGAAAGGCGTGAGGAGCTCCGCCAAGAGCAAGAACACAGCCGTAAACACCGTCCATCTCACTCATCTTGCACCGGTGTTTCTACGGCCTCCACCGCCACTTCCAACAGCCGAGGAAGAGGTCATGCAAGTGGATAAGCCCACCTGTCTCCGCAAGAAATTTTAAACCGACGGCGTAAAGGGAATCTAATGTCCTACTCAAACTGCGGCAACGCCTCTGATCCTCTTCTCCTCCGTATGATGTCTGCTTCACCAACACGGCGTCCGTAAGAGAACGTGCCACACCTATGCAACGTGGGGAAGCATCCCTAAGCCATGTGCACTAAAGCTCCTCAATCTCCTGCCTGACATCTCGGCACCCTGATCGGGCACTGAAGCCGAGACCCTCTTTCAAGTTTCAGCATTCTTGGACTATCCACTCCTGCTGCGGAAACTTCCACACACGCTGCCATCTGTGTGACTCAACACCAAGCCTCATCCCGTGGTTCCCTTGGAGAATCCTCTGTCCATTTCCCTCCCGTCAGTGGTGAGATCCTCCGTGCACTCCAGTCCGTTTCCGTACTGAGCCCTTGTCCTCCAGTAGGGGCACCATCTTCACAAAGAGAGACTTCTCTCATATCTATGTTTTGTAACCACCGTCCCTTCTTCGCCCCGTCCTATTGGGTCTACTTGGCTGCAACGCCATGCCCCGGCTGCTGACTGGACAAACGGGCGAGGTCTTGCGATGGGCCCCACAGTGTCGGCATCTCGCTCACACTTTGGATGACACCACTCGCCAGGTGGCCAGACCGCATTCTACGCACTACCAAAGCTAAGCCTCTAGCGGTCTTCCCGCTCCTTACCAGGAGTATGCTGAAGTCTTCCTCCCCCGAGAAGCAAGCAGAGACCCTAAAAACGCCGCCACATCTCCTTCATGATTGTCCGAATTGACCTATTGCCCGGTACCAGCCTCCTCGGGCAGAGTCTACACCCTTATCCCTTTCCCGCGACGAACAAAGCCATGTCAAGTAACATACGTTAGAATCTACCAAAGGGGTTTTATTCGCGACAGTCTCCTCTTCGCCCGCGGGGCAGATTCTTATTCGTGAAAAAGAAGGATGGTACCTGCGACCACTGCACACTGACAACCAGGGTCTGACACACATACGAGATCACGTGGAAGAATCGCGTACCCTACTACACCAGACTTGCACATCACGAAGTTATTTGACACGTACTGCAGGGCGCAAGGATTTTCTCCAAACTGGATCTAAGAGGGGCCTACAATCACGTCCGAAAATCCGCAAGACGGCGATGAATGGAAGACGGTCCTTCAACACCAGGGCATGGCCACTTTCGAGTACCTTGGTAATGCACCATTCGGAACTGTGTCAATTCGCACTGCACCAGTCTTCAGGAGCTCGTGAATACATTTTCAGGGACTCACACACTACACCTGCGTTAGTGACACTCTATCTGGACGATACATTTTGGTGCTCACATACGCCTGGACCTCGAGTCCACCATTAGTCAACGTCCGTCAGGTTTTGAAGGCGGCACCGAGATAATCAACTGTATGCCAAGCTGGAGAAGTGGCCTCCTTCCACCAAACCAGCCTTCCTTTCATGCGGTACATTATTTCTGATCGAGCAGCGCACACACACATGATATCCAGCAAGCTGTCAGCCGTGTTTTCATGTGGACACGCCCATTCGTTTGTCGCGTGCCATACAGCGTTTCTTGGGGTTCTGTAACTAATTATCTGCCATCTTATTCCCCACTTCTCTACGCCTTGTGGCTCCGATAGTGGCCACTCACAAGGAAACAAACGCTAACCCACGCACGCTGGCGCACTTCCGGAAGCTGAGGAGCGCATTACGCATCAGCTCAAGTCCTGCCTTTAACCACACATCTGTCCTCTCGGCGGGCCGGACCCCGCGAACCCTTCACCTTGGAAGTAATCATCGTTCTGTGGGGGTCGGAGCCATTCTACAGCCAAAAGGAGGCCCACGGGCAAGCGCAACGTAACGAGTGGCTTCTTCTCCACAACAAGCAGATTCTGGGGGGCCTCCGAGTCCCCGAAAGGAAACTACACGATAGTTACCGTGAGTTGCTGAGCTGACCATACCAAACATGGCATTTGGAAGAATAGCGCTACCTATTGTAGGGGGCTCGCCATCCCATCTTCAATCTATTAGGAAACCCACAAAAAACCTCATATCTCCAGAGACGGCTCAGACGACTTAACCCAACGGCAGGCTAGGTGGTCGCTCGTCTCACCCGGTTTCGACTACCGGATTCACTTCCGCCGCACACACGCGGAGAAAAAACATCAAGGCGGACGCCCTTAAATCCCGGCTTCTGACGTGTGGGTCGAGGAATCCACCTCCAGCACGCATATAACATTCCCACAGAAACAGCGCCCTTATCTCGGCTGCTCCAGTTGACCTCCGGAAGGTTCCTCCCAGGGAGGACCCTAACGTTCGCCCTAGCTCTCCGCAGACGCATCCTGAAATGGGGCACATTGGCTCTTCCATGTGGCCAGTCATCCCGGCCGCTTCGAAGACGATCCTGTTGATATCCCCGGTTTTCGGCTGGTCAACACCGTCATTTGGGTGACTACTGATCGGTCCTCCAAGATGGCGCATTTCGTCTAGTCTGCCGGGCCTAGCGCATCGGCCACCCAGTCTGGCAGACCTATTTTCCAGCATGTGTTCCGTCTGCAGTGGCTCCCTGCAGCTAATCGTCTCGATCGGCGGAGTCATTTTGTTTCCAAGTTCTGCTTGGGCGTGCCCCTGTGTTCCCAACTCCAGGTGAAACTCGACTTTGTCGTCTCCTTACCCACCCTCAAGACGAATGGCCAAGGTACAGAAGAGTAAACCAGGTCTTGGGAGGTTATCTCCCCACTTCTTTCTCAGCACGTCCAAGACCATTGGTCCAACATTGTTGCCAATTGGCGGAAGGTCTCGTACAACCACGCCGAGACTCAGAATCTGCAGGGGCTACCTCCCCTCTACATGTATACGGTCTGTCTGACATCCCCGCCCAACACTCTCCCTCTTCGGCATCTCCATCCAGGCGTTCCGGCGGCGGACGCACTGGTTCAGGACATAAAGACCATCTGGAGTCCCCGACCCGGCCAATCTCTGCTCCGCGCTATTTCCGAGCGCATGAAGGACCCAAGCCGACAAAGGAAAGAGTCCTCACTCCACTCTTCCTCCCTGTTGACAACACGGTGTGGACTGTCGGCACCAGATACACACACTCTTAAGACTCCCTCCTCAACAAATTGAGGACCCTGCCTCCTGGACCCTTCGGAGGTTATCACTCGTATTTAAATCCGGTTTCTTACAAACTCCGGCTCCTCCCACCATGAAATATCCTTCTCAATCCTTTCCACGTCTCTCTACCAAAAACCCCTCACTTCCACTCCGAAATCTATCCCTTCCTCCACCCATAGCATATGACTTCCATGTTCTTTGAAGTCAAGTATAGATCCTGCGGTATGAGGAGAACTAATGGTAAACGTAACTTTCTGGTATACTGGAAGGGTTTGGTCTTGGAAGAGAGTCTTGGGAGCCGGACGGAGAATATCCTAGAACCGTAATCTCATCCAGAGATTTTTACTTACGTGCCCCGTAAGAGAGGGGTGCCCCAAGTGGGAGGGCCCAAGGGGGGGTACTGTCACGGACGCCCCTGCGACCCCTGTCTCGGTGTCGCACACAGACACGCCTACCGTGCTGGCGGCTCTCAACCGGAGCCCCGTCCCGCACGTTTCGGGTTAGGGTCCGCGCTCTGCTCCCAGTCCCCGCCGCACCAACATACCCTGAAACCGCTAGCTCCTGCTTCAGTCACCTCCACAGCCTCCCGTCGCGTGGCTCCCCCCTAGGGCGCGCGCAGGCCCGGCTGTTTTAAAATTTAAAAGGGGCAAGTGCGCCCGGTCTAATCAAAAAAAAAAAAAAAAAAAACAAAACTAAGAAAAAAAAAAGAATTGCCTATGCCGGCACTGCTCCTATTTATCTGGCCCCTTCCTGCCTGCCTTCGCCGGATCCATAGTGTGTCTACCTCTGGAGAAAGCTTTTTCCTAGTCTAGTCTTGTCTTTCCGTGTACCGTACCCTTGTCTAACTTATCGACCAAGGGTCTCTTGCCGCCTGCCCTGACCGTCTGCCTGTCCACGTTTACGATCCAGGCCGCCTGTCCTGACCTTCTGCCTGTCCCCGACCACGAGCTTGCCTGACGAATCGTACACGTCTACCCTTGGCCGCCACCGCAGGCAAGTCCCGCCAGGGGAACGGCGGGGTAGACTCCCGCCGCAGCAAGTCCATCCGCTTTGCGCGGGCTCTGGTGAATACCGGGACCTACTTAATTCCGTTCCCTGGTGGGGGCTTTCCCCCAAATCGCCTGCGGGGGGTCCAGCAGATCCACTACCCGTCCGTTACACCATGCTGCTCCTCCATCTTGGCTGCTGCCCTATTCCTTGTAGCTCTATAGAGGGCGGCGGCCACATCTTCCCTTCCTTTATTCCCACAGTGTACAGCGGGGTTGGGCTTCCTCTCCCAATCCCCTTCCACCTGTGGCTTTAATAACCTGCTTCTCCTCTCACTCCCTGCCTGATCCTTGTTGTTGTTTGTTGTGCCCATGTTGTCCTCTTGGTGTAAGTCTTTTTGTTCCTTTTATTGTCTTCTTTTTTTTGTCCTTGTGGTATTCTCTGTTTGGTTAGTCTCCATGTTGCTTTCCATGTGTCTGTCCCTGCACCTTTGTCTGTGAGCTTCTTTGCCATGTTTAAGTCTTATTCCTAGCTTGTTTCTGCTGGGCCCTGTTTCCATGTCTGAGTTTCCTTGCCTTGTTCTCTGCCTGTGTTTGTGCCCCGGTCATGCCTTGTTCCGTTGCCTGAGTCCTAGCCTTAGTCTCTGATCTTGTTCTGTGTGTTGTTTCCAGTCGGTTTGTTTTGTACCTTGGCTTCTGTTTAACCTTCTTGCTTGGCATCCGTTTAGTCCTGTCTGTCTGTTTGTTCTGTACCTGCACATATTTACTTCTAGTCTGCTTTGTCTCTGTCCCTTATCCTGTTGGTGCTTAGCATTGGCACTTCTGGCCTTTCTGGTCAGCTGCCGCTGCCGGGGACTGCTCTGAGGTAGCACCTGGTGGCTGTTGGGGTCAGCCAACCTTACCATCAAAGGCTCTGTGAAGATGCACATGCCCGATGGCCACTTAGTTACGCCCCCTCGGAGCAAACCCAGCAGTGGTCCAGTGGGTCCATTACCCGCTTTCCCCACTCACCCGTTACAACATCCATTGTTACAGCATAAACATCAAACCAAAATCAGTAAATACTTGCAGTTTTTGTTCTGGGTTTTGCTGAATATTTGACCCACATTTTTAAAGGTTCTGTTCTTAAGTGCTTGTCTACTATTGGGATGCTGAGTCTAAGGAATCTCCCCATTGTTTCCTAAACGAGGTACGCTCTTTCCAAGTCAGATGCCCAATATGGTAACAGACTGTTGGTGAGTGTGTGGTAGCACAGAACTTGTGCTGAAGTTAGGAACGTAGCCAGGGGTTGTCAATAGAATTACAGTCATGATGAAAGAAGCTGGAGGGTGAAATGGAATTGTAGTCAGACGACAGGCAAGAAGTCAGTGCCAAGAGTAAACCACAAAACTGGGCAACAAATCCAAAGGAGGAAACACGAGTGTGATCTGGGAACAATGCCAAGGTCAAGGTCAGGAGCCATTACTTAGATGCAATAAGTAATACAGATTTACAGGCAAAGAGGCAATGTCTCTTTTAAACAAACCTCCTGGGTGACATCAGAATGAAGACCTGTTTTCCATGGAAATGAGAAACTACTAACCGAAAGAAGGGGCGCCATGGAGATTATGGTTATAGTGGTTTGGAATCATTTTTAAGTTTGGACTAAGCCTCTTGCTTCCAGTGAGGGGTTACTGCGACAGCATTCAATGGCATTTAGACTATTGCATGCTTCTAACTTTGTAGCAGCAGTCTGGGAAAGGCCCTTTCCTGTCCCAACATATCGGTTCCCCTTAGGCTATGTCTACACTGTACAGAAAAATGTTGATTTTTTAGCGTTTCTCGTTTTCTAAAAACGCTGAAAAAACTACTGTAAACAGCTTCCATAGACTTCAATTGTAAAATCCTCCTGCTGTCGCCACTAAGCATTTTTTACTTCTTACAGGTCATCTTTTGCAGCATGTTGCAAAAAACGCCAGAGCAGGGTAAAAAATTTACTATTGGAGTCTATGTAAAGCGCTGGACGTCTGTTGGAGTGTTTTTGGCTTGTTTTCGCAGCGTTTTTTGCCGCGTTTTTTCAATGAAAACCCACCAAGGAGATTAAAGTCTCACTTATAGTGGGTGTCACAAAGGTTATACTTTATCAATTCTGCATATAACTGTCCTATGTGTCCTCGTTCATACCATTCACAATAAAGTGATCATTGCTATTTTTTGCGCAATTTAAGATTTCTTCGCTAATAAGGTTATCTCGCTTTTGTCCCTAAAAATAAGTTTTTTTATGGATTTTCTTGCTAAAATACTTTTTTTTACGGATTTTGGCACTAATAAAGTTATCTCGCTTTTGTCGCTAAAAATAAGTTTTTTACGAATTTTGCTACTAAAATTAAGGTTTTTTACGGATTTTGCCGTTGATACAGTTTTCTCGCTTTTGTCACTAAAAATCTATTTTTTTACAGATTATGGCGCTAAAATAGTTTTTTTTTACATATTTTGCCACAAAAATATGTTTTTTTATGGATTTTGCCACTGATAAAGTTTTCTCCCTTTTGTTGCCATAAATCCGTTTTTTGTGCTTTTGCACTAAAATCCGAAAAAAACTGGATTTTTAGTTGCAAAAGTGAGATAAATTTATTACTGCCAAAATCCATAAAAAACTTATTTTAGTGCCAAAATCTGTAAAAAGACTGACTTTTAGCAGCAAAAGCAAGATAACATTATTATCGACAAAATCCATAAAAAATGATTTTAGCGGCAAAATCTATAAAAAATGTTTTTGCGACAAAAGTGAGATAACTGTAATAGCACCAAAATCCATAAAAAAGAACAGATTTCTAGCGTCGAAAGGGCGATAACTTTATTAGTGCCAAAACCGTAAAAATACGGATTTTCTGCACCAAAATCTGTAAAAAAAAAATTTGATTTTTGGCGACAAAAGTGAGACAACTTTATTAGCGGCAAAATCCGTAAAAATACAGATTTTAGCGCCAAAATTCGTAAAAAATTGACTTTAGGGTTAAAATCCATAAATAATGTATTTTTTGCGACAAAAGTGAGATAAGTTTATTAGCACCAAAATCCGTAAAACGACTATAATATTACATAGAGATGCAATAACGTGCTTTACATGTCCTTTTGTAAGGTAGAGTTACATCTAATGGCTTTATTTATGCATACATTAAAAACCAGAATTGAAAACAAGCAAAAAATGCGGGAAAAAAACGCAAATCGCTGCAAAAAACTGACGTATTTTCAGCAGCTTTTGACAGGCAGTGGACAAAAAACTCAGTTTTATGAACGTTTTTAGGAATTGGGTTTCAGGTCATCTTTTTGCCCACTGCAGTGTAGACATAGGACAAGGTGAAGTCCATAAAGGCATGATTTGATGAATCACGAATAGAGGAACTTGAGTGGCCTACATGCAGACGTAACCTCAACCCCATCAAACATCTTTGGGATGAACTAGAAAATAGATTACAAGCCAGACTTTATGACTTCACAAATGGCTGAAAGGGCACAAATTACCACAATTTATATCTTTTGGATAGACTTTTCAGAAGAGTAGAGGCCATTATTACTTTAAAAGAGTACCCAGATCTATATTTACACTTTGGAAAAGCATGTCCAACAAACTGATAAAGGTGTGCTGGTCAGGTGTCCTCCTACTTTTGACTATGTAGTAAACAGTATCTTACAGGACTTTGGAAGTCCCCTGCGCTCAGATGATAACTAATCTTTTACCATTTTTTTCATGTAAACTTGGCATTGGTAAGACACAGGAAATTCCCTTAAGATTGTTATCACATGCTTAAACTGGAGATAAGATATAATAATCAACAGAATTAGCATATCATGGTGAACACATAGTATTCCTGAATTAGGAAGGACATAGCAGCACTGTTGTGGAATATTCAATAGGTTATTGGAATACTAATGACAATGCCAATGATCTAATTCTCTATGGCAAAATTGTGTACTGTTATGTTCTTGGCTGATTTCATGTTGGTACTTGTTCAAATATTCATTAAATGTATAGCAGATATAATATCCAAGCAATACAAAAGTAGGAAGTAATTAGCTATCCAACATGCAGAAAAATCAGCAGCTTCAAAATTGGTGAAAATAAATACTTCTTCTATCCACTTATATGTTACAAGCAGCATTACAGCTCAGTAGCTACAGACATCCAGACTATTCTCCTTGTCTGTATCCCATTGGCTGCTGAAGAGCTAGTCTCCACCATCTTGATGTCTTATATATTAGACACACTAAGCAGTTTCCAAAGCGCCCAATGAGCATATGGGCCCCAAGCAGTTAGAGGTGTGCTAATAATATTTGTTCTTTATATAGCGGTATTATTTAGTAACTGTATAACCATCATTTAGATGTATCATACATAGGAAATTGTCAAATTACCAAAGCGAATTGGCACTCAGACACCAGGTTTCAGTTTAACACTGGCCTCAGCCAGCTTTATTGAGGCACAGGAAAAACATACAAAACAAAAAAAAACCTCAGGCCGTCAGGCCACTGATTAAACACAATGTTAGTCCCTCTCTACACGTGGTCTGGACCTAGCATCCGGTACCACCAATGCACTTCGGTACAGTCACCAAACTGTAAAGACTTCCCTCAAACCTCTGGGGGGCCAGAGCTCTCTCCTCAGCTCTGCTGCTCCAACTTCCAGGTGGCAGACCACGCCCCACAAACACCTGCAAGGCCAGGTGTTTTATAGCCCTCCAGAGACCGATCCAAAACCCAGCCTGGAACACGGGGAGTAGACACCCACCCAACACGTTGTCTATTCCAGATAAGAGCCGACCCAGAAATAACTATAGACGGCTCCCAACTGCTTACTGTAGCTGACAGCATATATGCATGGCTCTTATCCCACCAAGGCCAGGTACCCTTGGTGGCGTGTTGCTTGTGGATCTTCTGTATAGCCTCACTGAGTGGCAGAAACATATGACTGCTTGTGGTCACTCTGCCACAATATGTATATAATGATTCAGATGTATGAAAGTTGCTGCACCAGTTTTCTTTCATAGGTTAAGACAGAAATAATGGCGTGCAACTTATTAGTAAAGCTTAATAATAATGCGAAGTCCGTCAAGATCAACACTGTTGTCTGCGCCATCTGACAGGCATGTCTATGTCAATTCGTACGATAAAACATGTTTATGTAGATTTCATGCCAAAAAGTGTCGCAATTCATGTGTCGTTATGTCATTTTCAAAGCGGTGAGCGTAAAACAAAATTGGTCATGGCTTAGGACACTTTTTGGTGCACGGGCAGTTTGTTTTACAATGTGACATATTTATAAAGAGCCAGGAGACACTTTCAAACATAAGCATTAACTCTTCTTTGGCGCAGCAACAACCAAGACACTTTCCACAGCAACATTTTTCATACATTTGGGCCAATATATTTCATATAAATACATCCTTATAGACCCCGGCAACTCCCATCTTTTGCAAACACAAAGAAATTAACCAACAGACTCTGCAGATGCCAAGAGACGGATAAACACTAAATATATGAAGTATTTCATATTGCATTATAAAAAGTAAACATGAAAATCTGAGGCTTTAAGTACACAGTTTTGATTAAACTGTAACGCTGTGTCTACACAGCAATGTTAAAATGCCGTTCAAAATCCGATAACATTAACCACGGCTGGATCCTGCGGAATATGCAGCATTTTTTGGGGAAATTCACAAAACGTTTGAAAAGCTCGCGTAAAACATACCCAAAGACTTTTCCCCAATATATGTGCTGCATTTTTGGGAATGCGTTTTTGCTGCAGCAAAACCCGACCCAAAAGTTTAAAATAGAGTTCTGTTTCTAAAACACCCAAAAAACCTTAAAAACAAATCCAAAAAAATCATCGAAAGATCATGAAAAACCCCACATTTTCGTTCAACGTCTAAAACCCCGATGGGGGGGTTTTTTTTTTGCATTAAAAAAAAATTTAAAAAAAACACTGCACATTGTTAAAATCCATGTTTGGGCTAAAACCCCCGACCCAAAAACACCTTTCCTAAAAAAATGCCGGTGAACAACCCTAAACATCGCGGGAATTTTGGGTGTTTTTTAAAAAACCCCCAAAAACACACGGTCCCAAAAAGGGGAAAATTGGGGCCCGACCCCCCCAACCATACCAAAGCTAGTAACTTTTCCCACAAAAAAAGCAAAAAACACCCCAAAATCACTTACAGCAAAGATACATAAAAAAAAATTTTTTTTTAAAAATCCCCAAAAAAATATACACTTACCCTACTGGGACCCAAAAAAAAAAACTAAAAACCCCTAACAAGTTTGGCGTTTTACTTTTGGCTTATCGCATCGGCGATAGCCCGATAGTCCCCCCCAAACCCAACGATAAGGTTTTTCGATAGGGGAGAAAACAAATTTTTAGCAAACCCCCAAATTAAAGCCCCTGGGAGAGGAACAACACCGTCATTCTTACCCCCAAACGGGGCGGAGAAGCGGGGGAATTAACATCCACAACATCAAATGGATACTGCTACATTTTAAGCAACACACTAGGTTATAAAAGCCCAGAAAAAAAAACACAAAACCTTTCACCCCTTCTTGTACCAACTTTAACCCAAAAAACCGCTCACCCAAAATTAAAAATTGGCCAAAAGGGCATAATGATTTAAACCCAAACTTTTTTAACTTTAACTGGACATTGAATATCCCTGTCCGGGAAACCCAAAAGCATGACCCCCAAAACCCTTTGCATCCCCCCAGTTTTAAAAAAGGGAAAAAAGGAGTCTTTCAACCACCTTTTTTAGTTTCACTGGACATTGACTATACCTTCCGGGCCACAGAAATGACCCCCAAAAAACCCTGCATGACCCCCAAAATTCAAAATTCCCCCCAAAAAAAGGGATTTTTTCAACCACCATTTTTTTTTCACGGGACCTTGACTATAACCTGTCCGGGCCAAGCAGACCCCCAAAACCTGCATAACCCCCAGAATTAAAAAAGTGCCAAAAAAGGGGGCTTTAAACCCCTTTTTAAAGTTTCACGGGAAAATTGACAAATACCTTCCGGGGCCACACAAAACCCCAAAACCCCGGGCAAAAAACCCCCAAATTTTAAAAAAAGGGGGGCCGGGAAAAAAGGGGTTCTTTAAACCCCCTTTTTATTTTCACTGACTTGACTAAAAACCTGCCTGGGCCAAAAGAAAGACCCGGGGCCGGGATTAAACAGGGGGTGCGGTAGACCCGGGCGGGCGCCTCAAATTAAAAACGCATTTAAAACCCCTGTTTACGCAGCAACGAAAACTTCGTGCTGACCCGAGTGGGGAAGGGGAAAAGTGGGGAAAACCCACCCTTTCCTCATCCCACAGTCAATCCCCGGGGTAGCGTTTTCCCCCCCAAAGATTTGGGGCCCAAATTTGAGTTTCCCATTTGGGAAATACTGGTTTTTAAAACGCTCCTGTTAAAACCCCAGGGGGCCCTTTTCTTGGCATTCTTTTTCTCTTTTTTTACTAAAACGTCTGGAGGAAATGGTCTCTGTACTTTGTTCCCCTTCCGTGTTTTCCATACCCCCATGTCCTCTGAATAACCTAAAATCGGGTCAAGTTTTCCTGTCCCCCTCCCTGTAAAAATTCAAAAATTTTTTTTTAACAGCTATTTTGTAAAACCCCCCCAAATTTTTTAGTATTTTTAATTCTAGAAAACCCTTTTTTAAAAAATCGAGGGAATCCCCCCAAAGGCTTTTTTTCCCCTTTTTTTTAATTGTATTAAAGGGGTTGTTTTCAAAAAAAGGGTTTTATAGCTATTTTAAAAAGATCTTGAAAAAACAAGTCTTTTTTGCAATATTTTCCTTTAAAATGCCCCAATCCTTTTCCTTTTCTGACAGCCCCCACCCACCCTTAGCCACCCCTTGACCATTGGAAAACAAATTTCGAAAAACCCCAACTTTTTTTAGAATGGGAAACCTGATATACCTTTTCACAGAAAATGCCCCCAAAAAATTCAAAGCTTTACCCTTGGACCCTTTGGGACAAAAGTAAAACAAATTTCCTTTGAAAAAATTTTTTTTTTTATAAAAAGGACCGTACAAACTCATGTCAAAAAGCAAAATCCCCCCAAAAATTTCAAAACATGCCCCAAAGACCACTTTTGAAAATTTGTGAAAAAACAAATGTCTATTAAAACAACATTTTTTAAATAGGACCTGTAGTTTTGCTCCTTCAAACTAAAAGCCCCAAAAAAAATTTAAAAAAATATTTCCTCACCAAAACTTTTAAAAAATTGTGAAGGAATCCACTTAGAACCACATTTCTTTTCCCAAAAGGGACCATGATTATTGCTTATCTCACAAAAAAAGGGGCCCCCAAAAAATTATAAATATGACTTCCACCCACTTTTAAAAATGGGAAGGGAAAAAATTTCCAACTTAGAACCACATTTCTTTTCCCAAAAACCCCAAAATTATTCCCTGTTTCCAAAAGCAAAAATACCCCATAAAATAAAAAATATAAACTTCTCCCCTTTTTAAAAAATTGGGAGGCAACATGCCCCCAAAAACCATTACAATGTGAAAAATTCTAAAAAAGAATTTAGTAAAGGGAATTTGGGGTTTTTGTCATAAAACCTTTGGGTTTTTTTTAGTCTCCTCAAAAGCAAAACCCGCAAAAAAAACTTTGGGGAAATTGAAAAAAAAATTTGCAGTAAGAAATGATCATTTTAAAAATAATTTTTTCAAGAGGGCCATTTCTGTTTTGGAAGAAAGTAAGTAGAAACCCCAACAAAACGGGGACCTCGGCAATTGGGGCCACAACAACATCAGAGATCCATGCCCATTCAACTTGATGAAAGGGCAAACGATCCACCCCCATCTGTTTAAAGCCGGATGCGTTTTCCTGTAATGACCCTCCAGCTTCTGAAGGCCCTCAATATGAAGCCCGGGTGCTGGGCAGACAACCCCCTCTATGGGGTGGAGCCACTCGGCCATTTTGCCATTTTGGATACCCCGAATCCCATTGGGTCCCCGAGCAAAATACAAAAACATCGTTTTTGAAACACAGAAATTTTCACCAAGATCTTAAGCTATCTCTGGGGGTTGTATCTTTGGGGCCCCCCCCCTTGCAGCTTTGAGGTTTTAAAAAAAATTGCCAAGGCCCCCCAATTTTGGGTTCTGCCCCCTGCCTCTTCCCCCGCCGCTGCTGCCCCCCAAAGGCTACTTCACTCTACTGCTTCCCCGCCCGCTTTTTTTCCCCCCGGGACATTTAAAACTGAAGCAGACCCCAACAGATGCTCCAGTTTATCAATTTAGCCCAAGGCCCATTTCCCCCGCATTTTAAATCTCTATTTGGTGGGTGGAAAAGGGAAATCCGAGTTTTTTTTTGTACCGGAAACCAGGGGCGGGCCCCCCATAAAAAGTTGTTCATTTTGATGCCCTTTAAAGCGAGGATCATTTTGGGGGAAATTTGGGGCAAACCAAACACTTTATGTAAAAAGATGGAAACCTTTAAATTTTCCCCAAACTTCTGCTTGGGGGCACTTGCAAACCATCTTCCCACTGCCTCAAATTCCCCAAAACCAACCTCTTTCCAACAAACGTCGGTGTCTAGGGAAAACTCCCCTCCTCCCCCCTCCCCCCCTTTCCCCCGGGACAGCTTCAACACAGCCCCGGGCTTGCCTCAGATGATGCAAACCCGAGAGCTAGGTTTCCCCCCTTGCACTAGCTCTGGACCCGAACCCCCTGCCTAAAGAAGACCGATAAAAAAAGAAAATGTCGGGCCCTTTTGGGTTTTTGGGCGGAAGAAAGGCTCCGGGTCTCATCTTGCCTCTCCTCCTCCGCGCTGGCGGACCTGATGTTTCAAGTGCCAAAAGTTTGTTCCAAACAAGACACCACAAAAGGTCCCTGCCTTTAAAGGGGAACGCCGAACTGACCATTTGGTGCTTTTTTCCAAAAAGGCAAGGAAGGTGCAGAAATTTTTTTCACCTCCTCCCCTCCGGTCTCAAAAACCCCCAAATCCGCACCGCTGCTTGTCAGGCCATTGTCCCTTCGTACGGGGTAAGGCAATTTCCCCTCCGCCCCACCCAAACGCGGGGCCTTTTGGGGGGTGGAATTTCCCCATGTTGCCCCCGTCAACCCAAAGAACGGGTTACGGGGGGGCCGACTACCCCCCAAACCCGCCAGGCGGGGCGAAGCAGGGTGCGAACGGCGGAAAGGGGAAAATCAGACCTCGAGCCCTTTTTCACAGGGAGTCCAACCCCCGGGGAGCTCTTTTGAAATTTCTGGAAAACAAGGTTCATTTACATTGCCAGGAAGGGGGTTCTTTTTACCTACCCATCTTAAGGGGGGCCACAGATTTCGCCCTTTTCCGCCCACCACCTTTCCTGGCACAAAGGTTTTTGTCCCCCCACCACCCCCGGGCTTGTTTCTTCCCCGACCTTGGGGTGGACGGTCCCCCAAGCAGATTAATTTCAACACCCTTGCTCGGGGACGTAAGCCCCCCAGAGGGCCTTGGGGGGAAAAAGCCCCGCACCATCCCTGCGGTTTTGAAAACTTTTCGCCAAGCCCCCCGAACCACCCCACCCCCAGAACATCCACCCCGTCAACCCCAAAAATTTACAGAATATAGCGGCCCTTGGGCCCGGGTTTCTAAATCCATGTTTTGGTGAGATGGACTTTTTTCCCGGGCCCCAGAAAGCAAAAACAACCGCCCTTTAAATTTTTTGATGAACCCTGGCGGGCCCGGGGGACGGTTTTCGGGAAAGAAAACCCCCTCGGGGATCTGTTATTGGGGGTGGGGAGGCCAAAACTGGGGGAAAACCCTCTGTGTCCCCACCCGACGGGAAAAAAACATTTTCCCAAGGCCCAAAAGCCTGGCAAAGCCGACTTTAGGGTTTTGGGTTTGGGGTTGGTTTTTTGGGTTTAAAATGTTTCTTTTTTGCTCCCAAACCCCGGAAGACCCAAAAGGGGGCTGCCCAGACGGCCGCTGATGGCGTGCCCGGGCGTCAAACTGGCGGGAAAAGGAAAAGGGGGAGATGGATTTTCCGGGGGTGCTGGGGGTTTCTTCCCGGGCCCACGGTGGAGGGTGAAACGGGGGGCCCGACCTTTTATCATAGGGGGGCGAACAGAGGGGGGTGACGTGGGTTTGGGGGCCCGGGATCGGGCCCGGGCCTTTTTGGGCCAAAAAAAAAAAAAAAAAAATTGGTTTTCCCCCCATTTTTAACCCATCATTTTGCTCATGTGACCCAACCATTTTGGTGGGGATAAACCCCTTTAAATTTTTTTGGGCCCCACTTACGGGTTTTCGGCAAAAGGGGGCCCTATGACATCGCGGGGGGGGAAACAGAGGGTTGCTCAAAGAACCCCGGGTTTTAAGGGCCCTTTGGGCCTTTTTTGACGCGATAAGCAAAAGGAAACGGGGGTTTTCGCTTTACCGTGGGTGGGGGAATATTCAGCGGGCTTTTCTGCGACCGCCCTCTCCCTTTTTGTGGGGGGGACCCGTTAAATTAAAACCAAACCCCCTCGCTTCCCCTCGTCCAAATATGAAGCGCTCGCAACAAAAATTTTGCGGGAAAAAACCCGGGGGATTCCAATGTCATCATCACATCATCAACACAGGTACTTGGGCGTCCCGACTTTCGCATCCAAACTTTCGGGCCCACAAGCAAGGGGGACTCCCATTTTTTGGGCCCATTGACCAACTTCCCTTTACCTCCTTATGCAAACATAACGGGGGTCAGACAGACAAAACCCCTCCTCTTGACTTTTTTAAAATGCCTTCTGACCCCCCAACCCGCTTTTTTATCAAAGATCTTCAACAATGGGTTTTAAACCCCATGTGGGGACACGATTGACAAATTGGGCTCTTTATGTTGGATGGAAAGCTGAAGAGCTGATACACATTTGTGGGCCGGGGACCCGGGGGGACAAGGGGGTAAACTGCTAATGCAGGGTTTCATTTTCCACTGAAGGGCAGAAATTTTACGACCGTTATTTTTGATTCACAAAAGGGGCCCCGACCCCCTTTACAGGGCCCGACGGGCCCCGCAACTGACGATCCCTGGGAGCAAATTTTTCGGGCCCCACTGGGAAGGAACACCCTTTTCCCTCGTACCTCACCCCCATGTGCCAAAACCCCCCCTTTGCCGCTTAAACCCCCTGCATTTCGCCCCTTTTCAGAAATATAAAAAAATTTAAAGGTAGGGAAAAGTTTTGGAAAATCCTTTAAAAAAAGACGGGAAAACACCCTATTCTCCCAAAACCCTCAAATCAAAAAAAAAATTGCTGGATTTAAATTTTTAAATGCAAGGTTCTCCAACAAATCTTTTTTGGGAAAAGTAAAAAAAACACGTATCCTTTTTTTTTTTCGAAAAATAAAAACTATTTTTGCACCTTTTTAATTTACCCTTGGGGACTATAGAATTGCTGTTTTTAAAAATTTTTCGGGATGCTGCGTCCAAAAGAACAAAGATGGTGCGCAAAATTTAAAAAACACGAAACTGTTTTTGTTTTCGATAATACAAAGGTATTTTTTGCAAACCCTTTCCCAAATTTACCTTTGGGGAAATATAGAAATTTCTGTTTTTAAAATTTACGGGAAAGCGCTCAAAAGAAAAAAGCTGGTGCGCAAAAGTCAAAAAACACTTTTTCGTTTTGTTTTCGTAATACAAAGTAAATTTTTTTTTCCCATTCAATTCACCTGTTGACTAAAGAATTTCTGTTTAAATTTTTCGGGATCCTTTCGTCAATGGGAAAAAAGCTGGGGTTTCGCAAAAGTCAAAAAACACGTATCGTTATGTTTTCGATAATTCAAAGGTTAAATTTTTTTTTACCTTTTAAATTTACCTGTGGGGACATAGAATTTCTGTTTTTAAAATTTACCCCGGGGGCTGCGTCAATGAACAAAGCGGGGGCGCAAAAGTAAAAAAAACACGTATCTTTATTTTTTCGTATAATAAAACGGGATTTTTTTCCCCTTTCAATTCACCTTGGACTATAGAATTGCTGTTTTTAAAAATTTACGTGGATTCTTTCGCAAAAAACAAAGCGGTGCGCAAAAATCAAAAAACCCCTATCTTTATTTTTTTTATAATACAAAAGTATTTTTTTCACCTTTTAATTTACCTTGGTGACTAAAAGAATTTTCTGTTTTTAAGAATTTTCGTGGATGCTCGTCAATAAAAAAGCTGGGGGCGCAAAAGTCAAAAACACGTATCTGGGTTAATTTTCGTAAAATAAAACGGTATTTTTTTTCAAACCTTTTTAATTTCCCCCTTGGGGACTAAAGAAAAAGCGTTTTTTAAAATTTAAAGTGGATGCTGGGCAATGAACAAAAACTGGGGGGGGCAAAAAGTTAAAAAACCTTCGTTTTTTTTTTCTATAATACACGGGATTTTTTTCACCCTTTCAACTTTACCTTGGACTATTAAAAATTTCGTTTTAAAAAATTTTCCTGGGTGCTGCGTCAATGAACAAAGCTGGTGCGCAAAAAAGGGTTTTAAAAAAAAACCCTTCTGTTTTTGTTTTTTGTAAAATACAAATATTTTTTGCAAACCCTTTTAATTTACCTTTTGGGGACTAAGAAAAGCGTTTTAAAATTTACGTGGAAGCTTCTCAATGAACAAAGCTGGTGGGGCAAAAGTCAAAAAAACAACCTTTTGTTTAATGTTTTTTGTAAAATACACTATTTTTTTGGGAACAAACCCAAACCCGTGCTGACTACCAAAATTTGCTGGGTTTTAATTTAAATGCAAGGGGGATATATCAAACAGGGGGAATTTTGGGAAAAAAGAAAATGAACACCTAAAAAGAAAAAGTAAACTGAAAATAAAAAATGGGGTTTTGCCACCCCAACAAAGAGACCTCATTTTCTAGAAATAAGTGTATCCAAAAATTTTTTTTTAATTTTTAAAAGGGTGCCCAATATCCAGGAAAAAATTTTTAATAGCAAACTGTTTTAAAAATAAAAAAATATTGCAGTGCAATGTCTACACTAAGTTTTTTGGTGAACTTTTTCCCGTGGGTTTTTTTAGATAGACTTTTCTGTGTTCGCCCCGGGGCCCCCCCCCCGCTTTCCCCCCGGGCTTTCGCGGAAATGCCCGCTTTAAAAATTTTCTAGCTAACACATAAAATCTTCAAATCTCTAATTAACTAAATTGGAAAAGGGTCCCGCTAATAGTAGAGGTTTTTCTGTGCAAAATAGAAAAAATTTCGCGACTTTGGGCCCCAGGGAGAGCGCAAATCCAAAACCTATAACGCTGAAGACACTAAGGGTGAACAGGGAAAATGTTCAATTTAAAACAGGTCAAGTATTTTTTCCCGCCCAAACGCAACCAAACCCCAACCAGTCCCGACGTCCACCCCACATCCAAACCCGCTCTATTCTGTAAACTATTTGCTGGCCGCCATAAATACGGAAGAGCCGAAAAGTGCGCGATCTTAATAGATGGATGCATGTTTTAACCTTAATTATTGCAGGATCTGAAAATTTAGATCACCATAAAAACACATTGCCATTTTCAATCTTTGTCGATAAAAATCACATTAACACTACCCCTACCTATTGCACAACCATATAGGGTAATCGCCCTTATAAGGGCGCCTTCTACCCGGAAACCTATTCCCTCTTTTCAATACCCTAGTAATCCCTCATAACAATATATAACAAAACCTAATGTGTCACGAGTGGTCCCGCAGCCCCTCGCCCGGGCTGCGGGCGCACTCGTGCGGCCACCCGCGGGGTCCGGCGGCCCCTGCCTGTTAACCCCGCGGGTAGTGGTCCCTGCTGCACGCGTACCATCTCCGCGCTCCCGCGTTCTCTGTTCTCCTGGCGGCCGGAAGCGCGCGTGGCCGTGCATTACGGCCAGGCTGCCCTACGCGCGCGCCGGCTCTCCTGGATTTAAAGGCGGCAGTACGCCCATTATGTGGTTAAGGCTGGCAGGGACCCTTATTTAACCCCCTTCTTCAGGGTCACCTTTGCCGGTCTTCATGTGAGTTTATGCTTCAGAGAAAGCTTTCTTCTGCCTCGTTCCTGACTTCGTTGTGTACGAACCGATCTCCGCTCCTGTGTCTTGACCCACGGAACCGTTAGCCGCCTGCCCTGACATCTTGCCTGCCCCGACTTCGCCTACGTCTTAACGATTTTTGTTAACTCCGTATCTGCCTTGGCTGCCACCGCAGCAAGTCTCGCCAGGGTGGCGGCGACCTGGTTGTTCTCGCCGCAGCAAGTCATCACGCTTTGCGGCGGGCTCTGGTGAAAACCGGGTTCTACTTAGACTTCCGTCCCCTGGCTTGGCTTTACACCATGCTTGAGGTGGCCAGCGGATCCACTAACCTGCATTTGTTACAGGAAGATCGGGCCATGGATCCGCCAATGGTACCTCTGCCCGGTGAACCCGGATCTCACGGCGATTAGTTGCTCAGCAGTCACATCTAACTAGCGCACAGCTAGCCCATGCAGCTGAACCAGTTGTCGCCATGATGCAGCAGCTCTGGCTAAACCAACAGCCCGCCGACTCCTCCTACTGTGGTTACACCTACAACGCCAGCTACCCAGGGAATCTTCTCGGCTACGATTAACACACCTGAATAAAGTTTGACGGCGGACTCCAAACTGGGCAGCGGGATTTATTACCCTGTGCATCGATGCACGTTGAATTGATGTATGGTCAATTTCCCACTGGAAGTTTCTAAGGTGGCCGTAGTGGTCTTAGTCATACTGTGGGAAGGCTCTAGCTTGGGCCACCCTCTATGGGACCGGGGCGATCCCGGTGACGACGGACCTACAGGGTGTCCACTCAGAGTTCCGCAGTGTCTTTGAAGTGACGGCACGGGCATCCTCTGCAGAGTACCACTCTACGATTCTTCGACACGGGCGATCCTTGGTCGGCGACCCTACGCAGTAGTTTTTCGCGACCCATGGCATCAAGAGCTAACTGGAACGACGCCGCACTATGTGCCACTTTCAAAAAGGCCATGTCTGGCAGAGTTAAGGACGCTCCTAGCGGCTAAGGAGATACCGTCCTCCATTCGCGTGCTGATCACCTAGCTACTAGGATCACGATGTTCGGCTTCGCCGAGACGCGGCAGAGGAACTTCGCCAGGAACGGTGAAGAAAAGAACCATGCAGAGTGGACCGGGAAATACTTACGAACTGGAGCTGTCCGCCGTCGGGCAGAGGAAATTGTGCCTTTACTGTGCCAGCGAGGATCACTTTCTAAATGGTTGCCCGCTTAGCAATCTGCAGGGCAGGGAATCGCCCGCATCTTGGTTATGTCGGAGAGAAGTCCCTAGGTGTGTACACTTCTCTCCACGCCTTACTATGGAGGTCGTGTCTCGTCTGGGGACAGGACTCACTTTTTTTCGGGTACCAGCCTTTTGGATTGGATCCGCCGGGTACTTTATCTCGCCGGCCCTGGTGTCCCAGTTATCGCCTTCCGGTGACGCGTCTGGAGATAGCCCATGGTGATATCCTCCGCGAGGGGACGGATACTTCTTAGTGAGGCCATTCGGCACGTAATCCAAGCCATTTGTCCCTCCGCATAGGGGCTTTACACAAAGGAGAAGGATCTCCTCTCTATGTCCTTCCCTCGGTCGTCCTCAGGCGATCCTCTTGGGTCTTCCTGGTGTCAGCTCTATGCCCCGACCCTTATATGGGAGACGGGGAGGTTTCTACGCTGGGGTTCCAAAAAATGCCTGTAATCGCTGTCTCATCAGTTCGCTGGCTGTCGGGGCTACCCCTCCACCTCATCAGTCTTTAAGGCCCTGCACAGGTCATCTGCAGAATTCCGGGACTATCGCGGGACGTCTTTTCTGGAGAATCAGGCCGATCCATTCCTCCTCATTCGCCCCTATGGGTCTGTCCCATTGACCTACTTCCTGGGCCAGTCCTATCACCTCTTGGAAGATTTGACAGTTGTCCGACACAGATGCTCCAGGCCATGTCGGATATATCCGGTGAGAACCTGCAAAATACGGGTTTTTATTCGCAAGTCCTCATCACCCCCGTGATGCCGGGTTTTTCTTCGTACAGAAAATGGATGGTTCTCTTCCTGCTCCTTGCAAGATCGACCATCTACGGGGGTTCTGAACCAGATTACCGTGAAAAACGGGTGTGTACCGGTTGCCACTAATTGAGGAACTCTTTTGACCCTTGTCTACAGGAAAGCCAAGAGTGTTCTGCAAATTGGACCTGCCTGCCGGGGCCATACAATCTCATCAGAATCCCGTGCGGGAGATGTGTGGGAGAATGCGTTCAATTCCCCAGCGGGAACAGGCCATTTTTGGAGTACTTCTGTAATGCCATTGGGCTGTGGCAAGGCCCCCGCTGGGTCTGTTCAGGTGTTCGTAAACGAACATCTTCAGGGGACCTGCTCTACACCTGAGTCATCGTTTACCTGGACGAAATCCTGGTTTTCTCCCAAGATGACCTCCTGAAACGCATCTATCACTCAGGTTCCCTCTGTCTGCAACGCCGTCAGTCGGCAGCAATGCCGCCTGTACGCCAAATTAGACTAATGTGTGTGTTCCCACCAAACAGTTTGCCTTTCCTCGGTACTCAAATCCGTCTCTCGACGTGAAGGTCTACAATGGATCCGCACAGAAGCTGGTTGCTGTTCCCTGCAATGGCTCACGACCGACCCTGTATGGAACTTCGATCCATTCAACGTTTTTGGGCTTTCGCGATCATTTATTTATCGACAGTTGATCCTCATTTCTCTACTCATGGTGGCTCCTTTCGGTGGCCACTCATCAAGGAAAAAAGAGGCTATTTCCTAAAGTGTTGGCCACCGAGTGCGGCCGAAAGAGCCTTTTACTCAGATCTGATATCGGCCATTGGCTGTCCGCACTATTTTGTCACGCCCTGACCACTGAGAAGCCTTTCTCTCTGGTGTGGTGCCTCTTCTGTGGCGACCTAGTGCGGAGCATAATCTCTTACTCAAAAACAGGGTCCCACAGGGAGAGCTGAGAACCATCACACTGCGGGTTCTTCCTCTAAGTCCTTCTTCGTCGGCGGTAGAGGAAAACTATTGCTATTGGGGACGATGAAATTATCGCAAGTCAAGATGGCCCTTGGAAGAGGTGGCGGCAATCGTTCTGGAGGTGACGTCGTCATCCTTTCGAGTGGATTTTCAATTTCGGTTACTACGGATCACAAAAATCTCAGGTGATCACTCCTGTCGGCCCAGCCGCCTCAATCCCCGGGCAGAGCTCGGTGGTCTCTTTTCCTTTTCTAGTTTTGACTAGGATACATTTTCGCCCTGCTGAAAAGAACTCAGGGCTAGATGCTCTCTCATCGCGCATTATGACGTTCTATGGATGGAGAGGAGAACGCAGACCCAAACATCCATTATTCCCTCCGGAAAGCTGATCAGCAGGCACACTGGTCCTCCTTCGGGAAGATACCATCATGGCTAGACCTACGTTCGGCCCATCACTGGCGCAAGAGAATCCTGAATTGGGGATCTCTGATCAGTGTTGGGCAGGACATCCGGGGGACGCAGGTCGTTCCAGTGGATCTCTCTCGGTTTTTACTGGTGGCCTGGGACTGGCTAAAGGATACTAAGGAATTCGGGATGCCTGTGCTACTTGTGCCCGGACATAAGGTGCCCCGCCACGGTCCCACCGGTCTGCTGCGACATCTCCCTACACCAGTACTCCATGGTCCCCATGTGGCGATGGATTTCATCTCAGGAACTTCCTATCCTCTTCGGGTACACTGTGATCTGGCGTTCTTTTACGGATAGGTTTTCGATTAATTTTGTCTCACTCGTCCACTGCCTGGGTTACCGTCCGCAACCACATTTGCCTCCCTGTTCTTTAGTCACATCTTACGCCTGACCGGTCTGACCCAGCACAACGTCTCTGATCGTGGGGTGCAGTTCGTGTCACCTAGTTCTGGCGCGCCGCTGCTCCGAATTGAAGGTGATAGTTAGATCTTTTCGTCATCCTGATCCAATCCGCAAATTTAAGGGCAGGTAGAGAGGGTCAATCAGTTTCGGGCATGGTTTACTTACGTCGATTTTGTTTCTGCTCGCAGGATGTTTGGGGCTCAGAACATTACCCTGGGCAGAATTTTTCTCATACAAACTCACTCGGATTTCTGGGGCTGCGGGCGCGTCTCCATTTTATATTGATTTGGTCGGCATACACCGCACCCCCTCTCTCCTCTGCCCTCCGCCTCCGAGGTACCCTCTGTAGATTGCCTTGGGTCCACGTCTGATCTGGCTTTCGGGGAGCATGATCGTTCTGTACCTGCAGGATGCCGCTTGCCCGTTTTGTATGGCCCAGGAGGACAAAAAGAGGAGACCAGCTCCAATCTTTACCACGGAGACAAAGTCTGGCTGTCCGGCCAATTGTCAGTGTTGAAAATCCCCAGCTACAAGCTGGGTCAACGCTTCCTGAGGGCACCTTTGAAATCCTGAGCGTATTAATCCAGTTTCTTATAAGCCCGCTCCACCAACAACAATGCGGATACCTTAATTCTTTTCTCGTATCCCTTCGAAGCCTGTCGTGTTGAAACGATTCTCCAGAAAGTGTCCCTCCCTATCCTGATGTCTGTAGCCTCAATACATATTAGCGGGTAAAGAGTCTTTGGATATGAGATAGGTTAGGGGTAATAACGGGCAATTCTTGGTGGTTTTGGGGAGCGGGTTCGTCCGGAGGAGAGATCATGGGAACCTGTGGAAATCATCCTGGACCGCGGTCAATATTGCTGGTGCCTCCGTTACCAGAAAGAGAGGAGGAGGCGCACTGGGGGGGTGGGGGGTTATGGTACGAGTGGTCCCGCAGCCCCATCGGCACGGTGATGCGGGCGCCCTAGTGCGGCACACCGCCGGGTCCGGCGGGCCCTGGACGGTCCCGCGGGTGGGTCCCGTGCTGCCCCCCGGCTTACCTACTCCGCGCTCCCGCGTCCTCCTGTGGCCTGGCCTGGCTCGGGATGCGCGCGTGCCCGGCCTTAGGCAGAGCGCGCCGGCCTCTCCAGGTTTTAAAGGGGCAGTTCGCCCATGATTGGTTAGGCTGGAAGGTGAAACTATTTTTTCCCACTTCCTTCCGGGTTAACCTTTCCGGATCTTTAGTGCGTTAATGCTTCTAGAGAAAAGCTGCTTCGCCTGTTTCCTGGACTACGTGTACCGTACAGTCTCACGCTCCCTGTGTATTGTACCACGAACCGTTGCCGCCCTGCCCTGACCTATTGCACTTGTCCCCGTCTTCGCCTACGTCTCACGGATTTTAAGTAATGCTGGCTGCCACCGCAAGCAAGTCACGCCAGTGGGGCGACCTGGTAGTTCTCCGCCGCAGCAAGTCCATACCGGCTGTTGTGGTAATCATTTGACATATCTATACCTTTATCATTAGGTTTTGTTATATATTGTTATGAGGGATTACTAGGGATTGATAGTGAGGGATAGGTTCCGGGTAGGGGCTCCCATTATTGGGGCGATTTCCTACATGTGTTTTGCATAGGTTAGAGGGATTTTTTGTTGTTTTCTTAGGGTCCTAGTAGGGTAAGTGTTATTTTTAGAGGATTATAATAAAAGTAAATTTTTATGTATCTAGCTGCTAAGTGACTTTTGAGGGTAGTTTTCAGTGCGTATTTTAAAACCGACTCGAAAAAATCCTCAATTAGTCATAACAGTCTACACAGTAGTTTGTACCATCAGACTTTTGGTGGATTTTAACTACTGAATCCGCTGAAAATCCGCCGAGTATACCGTGCTGTGTAGACATAGCTTTAGGTCCGTCTCCATTTTTTTGTCAGATTTTTAAGCGCATACAGTACTTAGAATCCGCAAAAAATCCAACTGTAACCAGTGCCCATAGACCGCAATAGAAAATCCGAGCTGTGTAGCCCACAGCTCAGATTTTCTATTGCTGGATTTCTAAACCGCCGGCTTTTAGAACATGTTCTATAATCCTCATACTTACGGCGGATTCTAGTACAGTACTATGTACCTGGCCAACCGAAATCTGAAAACCGACCATGGTTTGTGGCATAAACCCGCGGCACAGTGATTGTAAAATACCATCAGACATTCAACGCCATTTTACAATTGACATGTGGACATAGCCTAAGGGCCAAGCCATCAGCAGCAAAGGGACCTCAATTAAGACGGGAACCTACTCTAAAAACCAAATTTACCTTTTCAGGCCTACATACTTATCAGGGCATGAGGGTCCAAAGCAGACATCCTCAAACTGCGGCCCTCCAGCTGTTGGGAAACTACAACTCCCATCATTCCCACTGTTATAGATTATATTAATGATGATGTGAGTTGTTGTTTCCCTTAAGCTGGCAGGGCCGCCGTTTGAGATGCCTAGGTCCTAAACTGTCTGCTTTTGTTGGATTAAAAACGGCTGGTTACCTTGGATGGAGGTTGCACATCTCCAAAATGGATGCAGTCATTGTTTTGGAGGTTAAATGACATGCCTCCATCCTGCTTAAGCCATCTTAAGATCTTGAAATTTTTGTAATGTTCTGCAAAGCAATCTTGAACAATTTTTGCAGTGGGGCATGACACATTATCATATTAAAATAGATCACTGCCATTAGGTAAAATCTACATTCTGGAAGGCACTTAGTTTTATCTTTGACAAGCTCAGTTGTTAATCCAGATATAGTCCATGGTGATTAGGCAGAGTTCTTAAGTTCACTATAGGTCCTTTGGCTGTAGAATCCAAGAAGGGTGTGATACAAGCCTCCAATATTCGTGTGCACCCTCAATTTTTATTTTTAGATATTTTTAATATGAGTTGAATAAAAATGGATCACACGTTCCAATTAAGGGAATACCCATTACCATTAAGTGGTGTTGTGGTCCTATAACAGTTTTGGAAGATGCATATGGTAGATTTTGCTGAAGTAATATGATTAGAGCATCAATAACTTTGACATACAGCATCTTATGCTGCTTTGTTTGTTAAGAAATTCATCACATACTTGGCCTTCCACAAGTTGCAAAAGAACTAGTGCTATTATCAGATTTATGCTCCATTCTTACATTACTCAGCCTACAGTCCAGGCTTTGCAATTTATGTTCCCACTTCCTAGGTGAATAGGAGCATTCTTTTTGTTGCGGCTGGGATACACTACACTTACAAGCTGCAATGCTCTGTGCTAATTGTTAAATTTCTTCCTTAGTGCTTTTTTCAGTTATTTGTGCCACAGTAGCTCTTATATTGAAATTTACTACATAGGCTAGTCTTTGCCATCTAGATTGCAGCAGTGATCTGTTGGACCACCTTGTCCCTGTTAGTGGTTACGCCAGTTGTCCATTCTTGAAGTGTTTTTTGCTGGGTATGATCACTGCAGCTGTGTACCCCCCAAAGGGAAGCTTACAATCTTCTTCCACAGAGATGCATTGGACTTCACTTACCTGAGCACTCTTTGTGTTGTAAGCTAGAGATGGCGCGAATTGTTCTAACGAAGTGAATTCGTTTAGATTTAGAATTTCAGGAAATACTTTGGTTCTGAAGAGTCGACAGTTTAGGGGAATTGGAGGGTGCCGTGAACGAGATGAGGCTGCGTGTGCTTGTGATTGATAATATGGCCTGCGAGCACATGGCGCTACATCGGGCAAAGCACTTGGGAGGAAGAAGGCCATAGCCTGCATGGAATGTGCAGAGATGAAGCCAATCAGAGACCGGAGGGATTCTGTGACGTCTCCGCAATATATAAGTCCAGGGCGCTCGCTGGGGCTCATTCCGCTCTCACTGTACTGGGGATCTGGGAAGGTGCTGCACGTGGCTGATTTGTTCCTGAATGAACTGAATTTATTACAGCGATTTTGTGGTGGTGTCTCATGCTTGTGCTCAGAGAATGCTTCTTTACGTTCTATTTCTGATTTTTCTGGGTGATTGGATCTGAAATCCTCTGTGTGCGTCCACTGCAGCTGCATATAAATTTAAATCCTATTGTCACTGCAACATTGAAAATATCCTAAGGGGGATCTAAGCCAGTTCCTTTTGTATTCATTTATAGATACAGAGTTTTGTAACATTACAAATACCACTTCATTTTTGGACTGATCAATTGCTTTTGGCGCAATTTAAAATCAGGGGTTAATTAAGCGTTGTTATTCAGCATGTAGACTCCCAAGAAACCGTAATTTCTTCACCGCCAAATTATATACATTTTTCCTGTAGCATAATTCACAAGGCGAAGGTTATTTACATTTTACTCTTTTTGTGTAGCGTAAAAATAACACGCCATTGTAACACGCTAACAAAGCTACTAGTTTGGGGTGGGCTCAATTGTTTGCTCAATTTACATCCAGGGGTTAATTATGAGTTGTTGTTTTTCAGATGTGGAGAGCCCAAGAATCGTCCATTTTCAACTCGCCAAATTATATACATTTTCCTGTAGCTATTACACAAGCGAGATTAATTACAATTTATTCCTTTGTTGTAGTGGTGGCAGCGTAAAATACACGGCCATTGTTACACGCTACAAAGCTAATAGTTTGTAGGTGGCTCAATTGTTTGGGCAATTTACATCCAGGGGTTTATTTAGCGTTGTTTTTCTGCTGTGGTGATCCAAATAATAAGTCATATTCAAAGCCAATATATAAAATTTTTCCTGCTAGCATTATTCACAAGCATAAGGTTAATTACAATTTTTATCTCTTGTGGTGTGGCGTTAATAAATACACCGCATTGTAACACGCTACAAAGCTACTAGTTTGTGGTGGCCTAAATTGTGTTTGGCGCATTTACATACAGGGGTTAATTGAAGCGTTGTTTTTCTGCTGTGGTGTATCCCAAGAAGAAACGTCAGTTTCAACACCACAATATATACTTTTTTTCTGTAGCATTAATTCACAAGCATCCGGTTAATTACATGTTTATCTTTGTTGCTGTGGTAAAAAACACGCATTGTAAAAATCGCTACAAAGCTACTTGTTGTGGTGGCTCATTTCTTGGCGCATTTTATCAAGGGGTTAATTACGCGTTGTTTTTAAGCTGTGGTGATCCAAGAAACTGTCAATTTTAAACAGCCCAGAAATATTTACAATTTTTCCTGTAGCATAATTCACAGCGACGTTTAATTACAATTTTATCTCTTGTTGTGTTGCCTAAAAAAAACTCGGCCATTGTAACTCAACTACAAAGCTACTAGTTTGTGGTGGGTCAATTCTTTGGCGCATTTACATCCAGGGGTTAACTATGCGTTGTTTATGCAGTTGTACTCAGTAAACATGAAACTTTGTTTTTCACCGCCAACAGTAGAAATTCTGTAGCATAATTCATATTGCCGAAGGTTTAATTTAGACACTGTTTGTGGCTTTAATTCAGTATAAATACTCAGAGTTTTTAATCGGCACATACAACGTACATTTTTCCTGCCCATTTGTGGGAGGCGCATTTATATCAAGGGTTACCAACTTGTTACTGGGTTCATTTGCGTCAAATTACAGGGTGTGTTTTTATTCATAAACAGATATCTTTCATCAAACCAGTGTCTGTTATTTTAGAACAATTCAGTATGTCAAAGAGAGGTGGCAGGTCTTCCCCTGCGAGGGGCAGGGGCCAAAATTCCAGGCCCAGGTCGCAGCACAGCAGGGGACGTCGCAGCAGGGGTCACTGGGGTGGGGCCCAAACGCCGCTGATCTAGCGGCGTGTGTTGACCAGCAACCGGGGGTTTTTTGTTGGTTCACGGTCATCCACTTCCCCCCAGAGACATCTGAAAACCCCCCCCAAGAGTCCGGGGGATCGTCAAAACCCCCCCCTTATTTGGGCGGGCCCCCGGGAGCGGGTCAGGGGCCCCTGCACCGCCTCAACCCGCCTCGTCCCATGGGTTTCCCCTCACAGGTTATATGGGTCTGGGTGCGCCATAATAGCGAGGTAACAATTTGGGAGGGCATAGCAGTACTTGGCAGCGAAGAAATGGGGCCAAAAACCCCTGCTTCTTGCAGTAGGGGGTTTTTTGGTTGAAGGGGTGGAAGGTAAAGTTGTGAGGGGTTTCCCCTCTGCATACAAGCCCGGTGATAGGAAGCTGTGCGTGAAACACAAATAGATGATTTGACCCGACCGCAGGGGGACCGGGTGAGGCAAGGGCTTATCTCGCAGGAGAAGAGGGCTCAGCTTGGCGCAGGCAGGGGCGCGCCAGCAAGTGGGTGTGGGGCCCGTGATCAGCGGAAGCAGCGGTGGGTCGGGAAAAAGGGGCCCCAGGGGTAAAAAACCCCGTTCGCAGGTCCAAAAAAGAAAGGGGGCACGGGGGTCAGCGGGCAGTCGGGTATCACTAGGGGGGAGCTTTGGCGGTAAAACCATAATCCGGGTGGGAGTTTTTTGTAGACACCGGGGGACCGAAAAGGGTTATGAGAATCTGAAAACAGAAGTGAAGGGGGCCAGGGACTAATTGGCCCACGGCCCTGCGTCAACATACGCGTCCCTTCGGTGGCCGGGGGAAAAAGTGGCTCAGAGTGGTGGTCCCTCCTGCCGGCAGCAACGCGTTACACGCCCAGTGGTGTGCCTTTGGCCAGTCAAGGCTCCACACCCCTGCAGAAGGGAGTGTTTCTCTTTTTACATCTCTCCCCCTTTTAGTGCTCCCTTTCCGCTAACCCTGGGGCCGCTCGTTCAGCGAGGCGATTGCAAAAGAGACAACGTATCGTCCAACCTCCTAAAGGGGCGAGCTACCCTGCTCCCCTCCAATTGTTGGAAAAGCAGTCCCTCCCTTTCCCCAAAAGGTGGGCTTGCCCTTCGAGAACTAAAGGCTTGTGCCGAGCCCCAGAGGAGAGTTCCAGCCGTAATTTCTTTCCAAAAGGCAGTACCAGCAGCTTCATAAATATGTAGTACAGAGGTGGGCCAAGTCCTTAAGCTTATCGGTTTGCTTCCAAGTGTGCAGGCCAGGCGGACGTTTGGAGCTGTAACTACGGTCAGGGCCAGTACATGTCCTTTACGGCCCAAACCCTGGGTGATGTTGCTTCCGGCACCAGCACACCAACAAACTGGAAGGAGACGCCGCTTTCTCTCCCACGTTGTAAAAACTGCTGCTCCTGCGCCAATGTCCGCATCTCCACCACCACATTCAGGCCTCAACAAAGTCGCTCATTCCATACCACATGTGTAGGGCACAGCGGTGTCACACAGTTCTACCACCTGGCTTGATCGGCGAACGTAAGTCACACTGGGTGGAACTGTCCGCGTCATTGCAGCAAGAAATGATGTGTGGCTTTCTCCGAGCCAATGCAAATCGGAACCATTGGTGAACGGACAATGGGAGGAACATGGTGTCCGCGCCTGCACGAGGAGGGATTGGTCCATGCGCATGCATGGTCATGTGTTCAATCTGGTTGTGAAAAGGTTACCTGAAGTCTTCCACCTGATCTTCAGAAAATTCTGAACATGGCCAGGAACCAGTGCATGCACTTCATCCATTCCTACAAAGCCAGAACACCCTCCTCGAAGTTGCAGCGGCCAGAACGGCCTCCCCCTAACACACTCTGATATGCGATGTTTCCCACCCGTTGGAATTCCGCCTGACATGTTGGGACCGACTGTTTTGAAAAGAGAAAGGCCATAAACGATTTTTTGATGATCCAGGTAGACAGAAGTACTCCCTGTGTAACTTTGATGTTAGCCAGTGGGAAGCTCATGCGTGCACCTTGCCAGTTTGTTAGGCCATTCGAGGAGCGGAGTTATTTGTCGATCGCCAGGACGTATGGGATGATAACTTCATCCACTGCTTATGTCTGGAACAGATGCTGAAAAATCTGTTGGGCAGGGGTCTGGACGATGTGGCGATTACATCTCGTGGCAATGAGGGTCGGTGGGGACTGAATGGAGGAGGAGGAGGAAGGAGGACATTGGAGAGAAACATTGTCTGGTGAAATGAGTGGGTTTTCTACCCAGGTGACAAAGAGAGGAGGAGCAGGAGCACCTGGAGGAGGTGGATGGAGATGAGGAAAGATGAGGCAGATGAACCACCAAGCAACATGGCAGTATACAGTGGCGGAAATGGAGGCTGGGAGCCCGTCAGGGTCACTTGTGCAGATTGGCCCGCAGAATGCTTATTTGCCTGGCTATTGGGACAGCAATAGTCAGCATCGGCAGAGGATGACTTCTGGCTCTCACCCTATTGTACCTCGCTACGGTACAAAAAATGGAGCCTTTTTTCCAGTTATTAGAGAGGAGGACAACTAAATACTTATAGGGAAATCCTCCGTTATTCAGTTGGCAGCTGCTATGTGCGGCATCGTCCCTCCATATGACAGTCTGACCGGGAGGTTCCTCAGCGCTCACGTACTACTGCCGCGGCTGCTGGGGGAAGGTGGGGGGGGGTGAGGAGCGGAGTACCAGCTCATCAGCAGTAACCCTAAGTTTGGAGTCACTGATGAGAAGCTTCCTTCACTGCCTAGTGAGGAGGGTAGTCGCCAGCAGCAGCAGCAGGACGGAGCCAGTCCCTGAACCAAATGGTGGAGGCCTACTTGGACAGCTCTTGCTACCCCAGTTAGAAGATCTCGCTGGACTACTGGCAGCCAAAACTGGATGTGGTGGCCGCAACTTGCTGAGTGTGCAGTGGAGAAGCTGTCCTGCCCGGCCAGTAGGTTGCATCAGAGGCGGGTGTTCTGTGCGGCGGGGGCATCGTTACAAGGAGAAACCCGCTTCTGTTCCATGGGAAATGTGGAACGACTGACTTTGTCAAGATGAAATCAGGCATGGAATCGGCCAGGCATTTCCACAAACCAATGCCTTTTCAGGCGTCAGGAACTTCATCAGCACATGACGCCTCAACAACTGTGAGGAAATGAGTCTGGGTTCAAACTACTGCCTCAGCACTATTCTGATGCGCCACCCGCTGATGCCACACATATGCTGTCAGTTTCTCATCTGAGGGGACACCAATCATCTTTACCAGGGGACTGGTATTGCCACCCGCTCCACACTTTGTCATTGTGCACTGTATTGAATGCTAGCTGCTGTGGCTGCTGCCGTGACCTCCACACTGTGTCATTGTGCCACTGTTCTGACCTCATGCTGTGTTATGCTGCTGCCGTGACCTCCACACTAGTGTATTGTCCCACTCTGTGGCCTACTCCTGTTTTTGCCACCTCTGCTTCATTGTGCCACTGCTGGACATCATGCTGCTGCTGTGGCTGCGCCGTGACATCCACACTGTGTCATTGTCCACTCTGTGGCTACTCCTGTTTTTGCCACCTCCGAATGTCCATTTGTGCCACTGTCTGACCTCATGCTGCTGTGGCTGCGCCGTTACCTCACACTTGTCAATGAAGGTTGCCTCCTGAGCTCTCTGCTTGTTTTTTTCCAGCTTTTTCTGCATGATTTATCAGGCTACATTCAAGCTTCAGTTTTTTGGTCAGTTTTGCCCTCTTAGTGCCCAGGGAATTTTATAGTGAGTATGATTCTAATGAGCGGGCGGCAGTCATCTGCGTGTCATACTAAAACACACATTGAATGAAGACCAAACCAAGCTCCTCTGCATATTTAGCATGTGGCACAACGTTCTACAGCACCTGCAGGATCTGGCTGCATGGAAATTGCTGTTGTTTACACCGTTTTGATTGATTTTTTTTTTTACAGAACAAAGTTATTTTTTGCAGAGAAATTCGGCGAAGTGAACGAAACGAATTTCGGGAAATTCGCCCATCTCTAATAAGGACTACAGAGGCCATATCTCTATAAGGACTACAGGGAGCCATATGTCTATAAGGACTACAGGGGACCATATCTCTATAAGGACTACAGAGGGCCATATCTCTATAAGGACTACAAGGGGCCATTTTTTTTAACTTGCCTGGCTGTCTGCTGGGGCAATATATCTATAAGGACTACAGGGGGCCACATCTCTATAAGGAATACAGGAGGCCATATATCTATAAGGAATACTTGGGGCCATATCTCTATAAGGACTACAGGGGGCCATATATATATAAGGTCTGCAGGGGCCATATATATATAAGGTCTAAAGGGGGCCATATGTCTATAAGGACTACAGGGGGCCATAATCTCGAATTATGGATACAGGGGGCATTCTCTATAAGGACTACAAGGGCCCATATATCTATAAGGACTACAAGGGCCCATATATCTATAAGGACAACAGGGGGCCACATCTCTATAAGGACTACAGGAAGCCATATATCTATAAGGACTACAGGGGGCCATATCTCTATAAGGACTATAGGGGGCCATATATCTATAATGACTACAGGGGCCATATATCTATAAGGTCGAAAGGGGGCCATATGTTTTTAAGGACTACAGGAGGCCATATATTTATAAGGACTACAGGGGCCATATCTCTATAAGGACTACAGGGGGCATATATCTGTAAGGACTACAGGGGGCCATATATCTATAAGGACTACAAGGGCCATATCTCTATAAGGACTACAGGGGGCCATATATCTATAAGGACTACACGGGTCCATATCTCTATAAGGACTACATGGGTCCATATCTCTATAAGGACTACAAGGGGCCATATATCTATAAGGACTACAGGGGGCCATATATCTATAAGGACTACAGGGGGAATATATCTATAAGGACTTCAGGGGGCCATATCTCTATAAGGACTACAAGGGCCCATATATCTATAAGGTCTAAGGGGGCCATCTGTCTATAAGAGACTACAGGAGGCCGATTATTGTATAAGCCTACAGGGGGCCATATCTCTATAGGATACAGGGGGCCATATCTCTTTAAGGGACTACAGGGGCATATAATCTATAAGGACTACAGGGGAGGCCATATTCTATTGGGAATTACAAGGGCCATATTTCTTAGGATACAGGGGGATATATATCTATAAGGATTACAGGGGCCATATATCTATAAGGTCTAAAGGGGGCCATATGTCTATAAGGACTACGGGAGGCCATATATCTATAAGGACTACAGGGGCATATACACTCACCGGCCACTTTATTAGGTACACCTGTCCAACTGCACATAACACTAATTTCTAATCAGCCATACATGGCGGCAACTCAGTGCATTAAGGCATGTTAGAACATGGTTCAGAACAATTCCAGGCAGTTCAAAACGAGCATTCTGGTATGGAGAAGAAAGTGATTTGAGTGCCTTGACGTGGGCCATGGTTGTTGGTGCCAGAAGGCTGGTCTGAGTATTTCAGAAACTGCTGATCCTCTGGGATTTTCATGCAAACCGTATCTAGGGTTTACAGAGACATGGTCCGAAAAAGAAAAATACATCCAGTGAGGGCAGAGTCCTTTGCGGAAATGCCTTGTTGTGCCAGAGGTCAAAGGAGAATGGGCAGACTGGTTCGAGCTGGATAGAAAGGGCAAACAGTGACTCAAATAGCCACCCGGTAAACCAAGGTAGGCAGAAGGAGGCATCTCTGAACGCACAGTACGGCGAACTTTGAGCAGTGGGCTACAGCAGCAGAAGACCACACCGGGTGCCACTCCTTTTCAGCTTAAGATCAGGAAAAAGAGGCTCCAATTTGCCCAAGTCATCGAAATGGACAGTAAGGAAGATTGGAAAACGTTGCCTGGTCCTGATGAGTCTCGATTTCTTGCTGCACATTCGGATTGGTTAGGGGTCAGAATTAGGCAGTTCAACAACATGAATGCATGGATCCATCCTGCCTTGTATCAAACGGTTCAGGCTGGTGGTGGTGGTGTCTTGGTGTGGGGAATATTTTCTTGGCACACTTTTGGGCCCCTTGGTACCACAATTGAGCATCGTGCACACCTTGTGGAATCCCTATGCCACCGAAGAATTGAGGCAGAGTTCTGAAGGCCAAAGGGGTCAAACCCGGTTACTAGCATGGTGTAACCTAATAAAGTGGCCGGTGAGTTGTATATTATATAAGGACTACAGGGGCCATATCTCTATAAGGACTACAGGGGGCATATATCTATAAGGACTACTAGGGCCATATATCTATAAGGACTACAGGGGGCCATATATCTATAAGGACTACAGGGGCCATATCTCTATAAGGACTACAGGAGGCCATATATGTATAAGGACTACAGGGGGCATATATCTATAAGGACTACAGGGGCCATAGATCTATAAGGACTACAGAGGCCATATCTCTATAAGGACTTCAGGGGGCCATATCTCTATAAGGACTACAGGGGCCATATCTCTATAAGGACTACAGGGGCCATATCTCTATAAGGACTACAGAGGCCATATCTCTATAAGGACTTCAGGGGGCCACATCTCTATAAGGACTACAGGGGCCATATCTCTATAAGGACTTCAGGGGGCATATCTCTATCTATGATTACTGCAGGGGGCATATATTCATCTATAATTACTACTACTCTAGACATGGATAATGCGGTCCCACAGAGCTAATCAATATTTCTGCAGACGGTCAGCTCTGTGGGTCAGTATTATTAATATAATACTGACCCACCGAGCTGACAATCAGTCTGCAGTTATAAAATAGTGGTCACCCCATACTATACCTCAAATGACACAATATACACTTTATTGTATTTGTGTGTGTGTGATTCTAAACCTCCAACCCCCTCCATAACCCTGCCTCTAATAACCACATGCTCGGTAACCCTGCCCCCACTGGGCCGTAGAAAAATTGTCTTGCATAAAATCGGTCCCTGGTGGAAAAAAGTTTGGGGACCACTGCTCTAGCTAATCCAGCCCCGCCATCTTCTCTGTAAAGGGAATGCTTTAGCAATAGTTATTTCCTAATTAAACCCAGGTAATGATATGTATTCTGTTGTTGCTGTTTTTATTTTTAATGCTCCCTCAAAGTTCCAAAGTTTTAAACTATTTTATTATTCTGATTATAGAAAAAGACCTGTTGTCTTATATTTGATATGCCTTAGAGCAACTACATGGACATAAGAGCCTGTGAACAGAAGCTGACTCACTGACTTCATTGGGAGAGTTTTCTAGGCATGTTCTGTGTCCTGGGAAGTCAGTGTGCAGGGAAGGACAGCAGTGACTCTTATTGTGAATGGTTTCATCTATACATTAGTGTCACCTTCCAATATAATTCTGCCTGTGATATAATAATATATACAGTATATATATAGTAATAATATAATAATTAGACTGAAAAGATGATCAGGAAGCTGAAAAGTATTTTTTTAGAGAACAGGATTTTTCAGTTTTTTTGGTTTAGTCCCCCAGAGTGAAAATTAGAGGACTGGGAATTTTTGGGGAAATATAGGGTAAGGGGACGTGAAAAAGTTTAAAAAAAAAAAAATTTAAAAAAATTTAAAAAAAAAAACCCTTTTAAGCAATAGGAAAAATTTTCTGATGCTTTTTCCTTTTCAAAACACAGGAATGAACGAACAGAAAAAAAAGAGTAAATGAATCTTAAATACATTTGTTTAGCAAGGTACCATTTTTTTTTTCCACCCAAAAATTTTCCTGGTTTGCAGCCAGGGTTTTGGTTTTTTTGGGGAAAAAAAGGGAATTTTCAGATAGCATTTTGAACCCCCTTTTTTCCCCTTTTTTGGGAAAATTTTCCAATGTTTTTTCAAAAAAATTTTTCTTTTTTCTTTTTTTTGATTAAGCAGAGTTACTTTAAATCCTTATGCCGGGAGGGCCCGTTTTTTTTAAACCCCCCCCGGACCCGAGCCCCCCCTTTTTGAAAAAAAAATTTTTAAAAATTTTACAAAGTTGGTTTTCCTCTTTATTTAAATAACTTTTTGAACTCCTTTCCCTTTCTCTTTGAAATTTTTTGAGACTGTTTTTCCGTGACCCAATTTTGCTTTTAAATTAGTAAGGGAAAAAAAAAGGGCTTTTTTCAATTCTTTTTAGTTATGGGGAAAAAATTAAAATTAAAGAAAATTTTTTTTTTAAATTTTTTCCATTTTCCCAAAATTTTTAAAATTTTTTTTTGGGTTTGTAAAACAAAATAGTTATTCTACACAAAATGTTTTTAGCTTTGAAACTAATTTTGTGTCCCCTGTAGGGTTTTGGGAGTTTTTTTAAGTCTCTTTTTTTTTTTTAAAACTTAGGGGGGCCTAGAAAACTGGTTTGTGTTTTTTCAACCCTTTTCAAGAAAATTTTTCAACACAAAATTTTTTTTTAAGGACCAAATCCTATGACGTTTGGGGGTTTTTAGGGAAACTGTTTTGTTTTGATACCTCCATATATGATCCTTAAGAAAACTACCCCTTTTTAAAATAATTTTAAAACCTTTTGTTTTTGGGAAAGTTTGTTTTTTTTTTATTTCCCCAGAAATTTTAAACCCCTAAACAGAACAAAATTTTGGGCTTTTAAAAATCCCTCAAGGTTTGGTTTTGGGGGGTTCCCCCAACTTGGGGGTTTTTAAAGGGTTTTGTTGATGGCGTTTTTGCGAGGTCTCAAAGCAGGAAACCCCGCAAAAATCGCGGCATTGGGGGGCCCCCGGCTTTGTTTTTACCCCCTTTGGGATCATGCCCCTTCATTTTATGTTTACCAATTTATGGTCGCCCAAAAATTTAAGTTGCAGGCAGGAGGAGTGAAACCCCCCCCCCCCTGCCCCCGATCGGCGAAAAATTTTTTGTGGGCTTCCCCGCCCCCTCACTTTGGGCCCCCTATTGACAGCCCGGGAAAACTTTACTAAAAGGGATTTGGGCTTTTCCCGGTGGGAAAAACACCCTTTTCCCCCAAAAAGCAATTTTGGGGTATGGGTGAAAATTTTTCAGTTTTCCATGGGGACCAGTTAATTAAAAGGGAGTTAATTTCTTTTTGGAGGTTCCTCTTTTTTAAAGAGCGATTTGGGGGATCGCTGATATAAATGAAAAAAAAATCAGAAAAAAATTTTAAAAAAAAAAAAAAATTTTTTTAAATAAAAAACACAAAAAAATAAAAAATAAAAATTTAAAACCGTTTTTCCCCCTTTTCAAACGCCCCAATTTCCACAAAAAAAAAAGGGGGCTGCCCGGGAAAATTGGGGGGGTTTATGGGCCCTTTGCCCTGGACCACAATTGGAGGGCTTTTTGGGGGCCGGTTTTTTTGGGGGGGGCTGTGTGTCCTCTATCGGTAGCTGTGCCCCCCTGGATTGGACTCCAAACGGTCCATTAAAAACTTTGTGGGTTTTCCTTTTGTAACGGGGGCGGGGGGGGGGGGGGGGGGGGGGGGTGGGGGCCGCGGGGGGGGCGGGGGGGGGGGGGGGGGGGGTGGGGGGGGGGGGGGGGGGGGCCGGGCGGGGGGGGGCGGGGGGGGGGGGGGGGGGGGGGGGGGCGGCGGGGGGGGGGGGGGGGAAACCCTAAATTGAATACCTTTACCCCTTTAGAGGAAAGCCTTTTTAATTTTTTTTTTGATCGGGCTTTGGCCCCCCTTGGCCCCCCCATTGGGTTTAAAGATTTCCCCGGGAGGGTTTCCCCCGGAAACAAGGGTGCCCGGGTGTTTTTTTTGGGGGGGGAAAAAAAAAACCTCCCCTTTGACTTTAACAGGTTTTTTAAAAGCCGGGCCAATTGAAATCGGGGGGGGCGGGGGGGTTTACATCCTTTGGGGGGGAGGTGTTTCCCTTTCAAAGGGGGCCCCCTTTTCTAACCAAAAAATCCAAAATTGGGCCCCCCCCCTTTTTCAATTTAAAATTAAAAAACAAACATTGGGTTTTGGGAGGGGAAGGGCCCCCACTGATTCGAAGGGGGTGATCTTGGGCCTTCTAGCCCCCCCTCATTTCCCTTTTTTGGTGAAAAAATAAAAATTTTGCTTCCCCCTCCCTCCTCTCAACTTCCTTTTGCCATCGCTGGGAGAATGAACTAGGAATCTCATTTTCTGACTCTCAGTGGCGCAGGTGTTTCCAATTGACTCACAAAGCTCTAATAGCATCTAAATATCAGGAAACATGTTTCAAACTGCTATCCAGATGGTCCAGGGTCCCCACTGTTCTTCATAAGTGGTACCCGACAGTCCCAGATCTATGCTGGAGATGTGGGAGCGGAGAAGGCACCATGTCACATATTTGGTGGGGTTGTCCCCGGCTTAGGAGCTTCTGGTCCGCAGTCATTGTTGTAATCAAGGAAGTAACGGGAGTAACAGTCCCTGATTCCCCAGAGGCATTGCTGTTATGCATGTTTGATATGCCTATCAATAGATTCAAGAAATCCCTCCTCCGTTACCTGTTACAGGCCGCTAAATCCATTATTCCACGTAAGTGGAAATCTTCCACAGCTCCCTCACTGGAAGAATAGTATGCAGAGATCGAGTCCATGCAGAGAATGGAGGAGTTGATTTCTCATAGCACTGATCAACTGCTGGCATGTCAAAGAACCTGGTTTCACTGGGCCCAGTTCAAGACCACCCAGTTATACTTCTCTATTTCTTGTTGAGATCTTGACTGGGCTTCAATGGATGTCTGATTTTTCTAGTGGTAGTCTCCATTACTTGTTTAGTTCTTGGAGGAGGGGACTGAGAGGATTCTGGTAGAGGAGTGTGGGCCCCACCGCGGTCCTGGGACAGCTCTACTCCCCTGCCCTCCCTTCTTTTCTATCCCCCCCTCCACCCTATTGTCGCTTATGTGGTCTTTATATTCGTGTGGTGTGTGTTTTTTCTTTTTTTTATGTCGGTATGTTTAGTGTTTCTTATTACATTGTACTTGTAATATATGTTGATACCGTGTCAATGGTCTATCTTTGCCGCCATATTAAGTGGACACTATGAGGTGAGTGGCCCCTCGTTTTGCTTTGGCTCTTCTTTGAGCTTCAAGTTACAGTATTGGTATTAATATGTGTTAAACTTTCTATGTTGATGCGGAAATCCGCATGTTTAGCTTACTACTCTGAATCATTTATGGATACAGTATTTCTTCATGATTATGCTTGTACTCTAATATATTCATTATGTTCATCAATAAAGCCTTTTTTTTTAATATGAAAAAGAAATAAAGTACCCATATCTGTTATCGCCACATGCGTAACAACCCACCCTATAAATATGTCATGTTAATTAACCCGCACAGTGAACGCCGTAAAAAAATAAAAATGTCACAGAATTGCGATTTTCGTTTATCCCGCAGCACATAAAATAAATAAGCAATCAAAAACTCATATAAATGCCAAAGCAGTGAATTGGTGGTCAGTTCATCCCGCAAAAAAAAAGTTATTACACAGCTCTGTATACGGAAAAATAAAAAAAAATTATGGCTATCAGACAGCGATGGATAAATATAATTTTACACAATAAAAACACTAAACACTTTTTAAAAAAATATATATATATAAATTGGGTATCGCCATAAATGTATCAACCCACAGAGTAAAACTCGCATGTCATGTATAATGCACAGTGAGCGCTGTTAAAAATAAAATACTATTAGGATTGCAGTATATTTTTTACCCTGCCTCCCAAAAAACGGATTTAAAAACGCAATCAAAAAGCCTTGTCCCCCAAAAAATAATACCAATAAAAACATCAAATCATCCCACAAAAAACAAGCTCTACACAGCTCCATACACAGAAAAATAAAAAACGTATGTCTCTCAGACTATGGCGATGCAAAAACGTGTTTTCCTTTTTGAATAAAAGTGTTTTTATTATGTAAAAGCAGTAAAACATAAAAAAAAAATACAAATTGGATATCGTAATAGTTGTAACAACCCGCTGAGTAAAGCTAGGATGTCATTTATACTATATGGTGACCGCTGTAAAAAATAAAAATAAAAAACACTACCATGATTGCTGTATTCTGTTCAAAATACCTCACAAAAACCTTAAAGGGGTTGTCTCGCTACAATGATTGGGTTTTAATTAAAACATCTTTAAAAAACAAGCAGCTTTGCACTATATGTTCATAACAAATGTCCTACTGATTTTGAGTTAGCCCTGTTAGTAGTAGTACATCAGCTTCTCACATCTCTATAGCAGCCAACCTGTTGATCCTTATCTCACTGGCTGTCAGGTCTGTATGACTCATCACTTTCTAAATACAGGTCTGAGCAGAGAGCCCCTCCTGCACAGAATGCTTCTGTAGTGGAGGGAGGGGGATGGGGTGGGCTCTAGCTTCTGTGTCTGTGCTGCCTGGATTAACCCTGTGTGTGCCTGCTTCCTCCTGCTCTCTACACAGATTGAGAAGAGCAGAGATGAGGCTGATCAATAGATGTGACAGCAGTGACCCTGTGTGTTACTATAATAATGATGTGTCTATGGAACTGTGACTATACTAATACTATACAGATCACTAGTGACACATCCTGAGTATAGTAACACTTCACAGCTGCTCTGTGTCTGTTCTGACAGTGTCTGTTTGTTGCTGGAGATGTGCAGATTTGTATGCTGAGCAGGGGGTATAGGAACACTTATATCCCGCCTGCTCTGCTATTAGCATACACAGCTTCAACGACCTCTGGCTCCACACTCAGAGATCAGCCCTCTCCTGTCTCCGTGGAGCTAACAATACAGCTGATCCAGGAGCCTGGAACAGACCTAGGCAGGCACACAGGGTCAACTATGGCAGCAAACCCCCTCCCCCCTCCTGTATAGAAGTTATGGAGGAGAGCTGTCTGTGTGCTGAGGGGAGGGGGGAAGAGGGAGGAGAAGAGGCAGACAAGAAGCACGCCCCTAAATTCAACTGCCAGGCACAGAGATAGGCTGAAAGCTTGTAATGAGACAACTCCTTTAATAAAAAGTGATCAAAAGCATCATATGCACCCCATAATGGTACTGTCACGTCAGCCGAGCCCACTGTCCCTGTCTACTTGACGTGCTGCCCTAGATGGCAGACCCCAACTGGACGACAGCTCCTATGCTCTGCAGGGCTGTCAGGGAAAACACAGAGTCAATCAGTCCGGGTCAAAACGGTGCGGTAACTTATAAGCCAAAAAAAAGGTCATCCAAGTGTAGGGTCAGAAACAAGCCGGGTTCCAAACACGGTCAGGAGCGCAGTACAAAAACGGAGGCAAAAGCGAGGTCAGAAACAGGCCAAGGTCAGAAACACAGGAAGACAACTATACACAAGAATCACAGGGAAAACAACAAGGGAACTCCTTTGACTGGCAAAACCTGGAGGTTCTGGGGAGGTTTAATAGGTCTGCCCGGACACCGCCCCCGCAGCTGATTGGTGCGGCATCTGAGCCCTCTGATTGGTCCTGCGAGCTGTCACTCCTGGCTCAGGAGCAGCGCCTCTCCAGGGTGTGGTCCCAGGCTAGACATATTAACCCTCGCAGGTCGTTGCGTTAAACGGGTGGGAGGCTGCCCAGACAAACGTATCCTGACAGTACCCCCCCTTTTAGGAGGGGCCACTGGACCCTTACTTGGTCCGGGTTTCTCTGGGTAAGCGTCGCGGAATTCCTTAATGAGGGATTCTGCATGAATGGACTTAGCAGGAACCCACGACCTCTCCTCAGGACCGTAACCCTTCCAATGGACGAGATATTGCAACGACCTTTGTACTCTGCGAGAGTCAATAATTCGAGCCACTTCACACTCTAATTCCCCCTTAACCCTAACAGGAGGAGGAGGTTTAGGAGGTGGGATAACGGATGGAATGTATCTCTTAAGGAGTGACCGGTGAAAAACATTATGTACCCGGAAACCCGAGGGTAACTTGAGCTGGTAGGCCACTGGATTAATCACCTCCAGAATTACATATGGTCCTACAAAGCGCAGCGCAAGCTTACCAGAGGGGACCTTTAGACGAAGATTCTGGGTAGACAACCAAACCTTATCCCCAACATTAAATCCTCCAGTACAAAGGCGCCTCTTATCACACTTTTCCTTCTGGATGTTCTGGGCGTTCGCCAAGTTCTTCTGAACTTGGGCCCAGACTGTGCACTGATCGTTAACGATGACATCCATCCCACTATGATCAGAAGTAACGCCGGACAATGATGCATGTCTAGGATGGAAGCCGTAATTGCAGAAAAATGGAGAAACCTCAAACGAGCTACTGGTTATTAATAGTGAATTCTACCAAAGGTAAGTATTTCACCCAGTCTCCCTGCTGATCGGAGACAAAATACCGGAGTTTTTGCATAACAGTTTGGTTCACCCTCTCCGTCTGCCCATTGGTCTCAGGGTGGAAGGCAGAAGAGAAGGACAGGGTGATATCCAGAGCCTTACAGAGAGCTCTCCAGAAATAGGAAACAAATTGAACTCCTCTATCAGACACAATATTTTCAGCCCATGCAATTTAACGATATGTCTGATGAAAAGTTCCACAAGCTTTTTGGATGGACGGTAACTCTTTTAACGGAATCAAATGGCACATCTTACTAAAACGTTCAACTACCACCCAAATAACCGTCTTGCCCTCAGAGGTAGGCAGATCGGTCATAAAATCCATGGAGATGTGAATCCACGGACGGTCCGGTATAGGAAGAGGGCAAAGTTCACCAGGAGAGCGAGTTCTGAGAACCTTTGCCCAAGCACAGGTGTTGCAGGCTGTTACATAGGACCCCACATCACGAGACAATGATGGCCACCAGTAATTTCGGGAAATTAGTCTTTTTGTGCCAGACACTCCGGGATGTCCGGATAACACTGAGTCATGTAATTTTTTTAATAATCGTAACCGAAACTGAGTGGGGACAAAGACCTTAGAAACAGGACAATCAACAGGTTTCATATCCTGGTGTGTCTGGATCTCCGTGGCTAAGTCAGGGTAGATGGCTGAGACAACGGTCTCTTTAGGTAAAATGGGCACTGGATCATCCTGAGGTGAGTGACTGGCACAGAAACTTCTAGACAACGCGTCCGCTTTAACATTCTTAGAACCAGGTCTGTATGTAACCACAAAGTTAAAGCGGGTAAAGAACAACGCCCAACGTGCCAGACGAGGGTTCAACCTTTTAGCATTCTCTAAAAAGGTAAGTTTCTTATGATCAGTTATGACCGTAATTTGGTGCTGGGGACCATCGTGGAAGTGGTGCCATACCTCGAAAGCCCACTTAATAGCCAACAATTCCCTGTTCCCAACATAATAATTCCTCTCGGCAGAGGAGAATTTACGGGAAAAGAAGGCACACGGCCGAAGATTAGTCAAGGCGGACGATCCCTGTGATAGCACTGCCCCCGCCCCAAACTCCGCAACATCTACCTCAACGACGAAGGGTTTGGTATCGGCTTGAACCAACACTGGGGCCGCAACAAAACACTGCTTGAGTTTTTCAAAAGCCTCTAAGGCCTCTGGTTGCCATTTACTGATATTAACCCCCTTTTTAGTCATATCAGTTAATGGCCGGACGAGAACAGAAAAATTACAAATACATTTTCGATAATTGGCAAAGCCTAAGAACCACCGTAAGGCTTTCAGGGAGGACAGCCAAACCCAATCGAGAATAGCTTGAACCTTCCCGGGATCAATAAGGAATGAGTTCGGAGTCAAAATATATCCCAGGAAAGGTACCTCCCGAATCCCGAAAACACATTTCTCAAGTTTGACAAACAAACAATTTACCTTCAAGATTTGCAAAACTTGTCGTACGTGTTTAACGTGGACAGACCAATCCTGTGAATAAATTAAGATGTCATCCAGATAAACAACCATACAGTGACCAATGAGATCTCAAAAAACATCATTAACAAGGTTCTGGAAGACCACGGGAGCGTTACGCAAGACAAAGGACATAACAAGATATTCAAAATGGCCCTCTCGGGTATTAAATGCAGTCTTCCATTCGTCCCCCTCCTTGATCCGAATAAGGGTGTAAGCCCCCCTGAGATCCAGTTTAAAGAACCACTTTGCCCCACTGTATTTGATTGAACAGGTCGGGAATCAAAGGTAAGGGGTATTGGTTCTTAACCGTTACCTTATTGAGTTCCCGGTAATCAATGCAAGGATGGAGACTCCCATATTTTTTCTTGACAAAAAAGAACCCAGCACCCATCGGCGACACAGAGGGCCGGATGTTGCCTTTCTGAAAACTCTCTTCAATGTACTACTTTATGGTGAGTCTCTCCGGACCAGACAGATTGTATATCCTGCCCTTAGGAAATTCAATAGCACAATCAAAGGGCCTATGCGGGAGTAATCTCTCAGATTGGCTCTTAGAAAAAATCTCTGCCAGGTCTCGAATAAAGGCAGGAATCTGCTCAATCTCCGCATTACCCAGGATGATTTGAAGACATTGATTAATGCATTGCTTACCCCACCTAATCAATTCTCCAGAATTCCAGTCAAACACAGGGTTGTGCTTCTGAAGCCAGGGCAACCCTAACACTATGTCAGCGGGTAAGCCCTCCATGATAAACAGGACACACCTCTCAGTGTGCATAGATCCCACCAGCATCTCAAGCTCAAGAGTCAATGTTGGATCTTGCCTCTGACCAACAGGGTAGAATCTATTGCCACAACCTACAAAGAATCAGATAGAGGAATCCAGGGAAGGCCCAGACACTTAACAAACGATGCGTCCACAAAATTGGAAGCTGTTCCAGAATCCACAAAGGCCCTCCCGGAACCAGACCTGGAAAGATACGAAATCTTAACTGGAAGCAACAGCTTTTTTGACACCATAGGAAATACCTGTTCGCCTAGGTGACCCTCCCACCAGAAACAAGCGGGGTCCAAACACGGTCAGAAGCGCAGCACAAAAACGGAGGCAAAAGCGAGGTCAGAAACACAGGAAGACTACTATACACAAGACTCACAGGGAAAACAACAGGGGAACACCTTTGACAGGCAAAGCCTGGAGGAACTGGGGAGGTTTAAAAGGTCTGCCCGGACACCGCCCCCGCAGCTGATTGGTGCGGCACCTGGGCCCTCCAATTGGTCCTGAGAGCTGTCACTCCTGGCTCAGGAGCAGCACCTCTCCCAGGGAGTGGTCTGAGGGCACACCTATTAACCCCCGCAGGTCGTTGCGTTGAACGGATGGAAGGCTGCCCAGAAGAACGTATCCTGACAGGTACCAATAAAAGCATCAACTCATCCTGCAAAAAACAAGCTCCAAATACAGACAAATAAAAAAGTTAAGGCTGTCAGACTATGACGACATAAAAACACAATTTTTTATAAAGGCATTTCTATTGTGTAAAAGTAATAAAACATAAAAAATTATATAAAATTGAGATAATTGTACCGACCCAGATAGTAAAGTTATGATGTCATTTATGCCGTACAGTGAACACTGTAAAAATGAAGCCCAAAAAACAATGGCGGGACTGTGTTTTTTACCCCATTTTAATTGCCCAATGCTAAAAAAAACTATGGAACACCTGTGCATCCAAAATGCACAATACATGAGATCCATGAGGGGTGTTGAATTTAAAACGGGGCGACTTCTGGAAGGTGGTTTCACCTGTTCTGGTGTTTTGGGGGCTTTGTATGAGACCTGGCATCCACCAAAATCTGCGTTCCAAGAGCCAAATAGCACTCCCTCCCTTATACGCCCTGCCATGCGCCCAAACAGCAGTTTACACCCACATGTAGGGTATTGCCGAACTTGGAAGAAATTGCGTAACACAATTTGGGGTGCTTTTTTTCCAGGATTCCGTGTAAAAATTAAACATGTTCAGCTAAAATTGCAGATAGTTGGAATTTTTATTTTTTTATTTTCAGAGCTTAACGCTAAAAAAATTTGTGAATCACCTGTGTGGTCTATATACTCACTGCATCCCTGGATATATTCCTTAAAGGGTGTAGTTTCCAATATGGGGTCTTTTTAGGGGAGTTTCTTAAGTTTTAGCACCTTAGGGTGTCCGCAAACCTCAAATGGCGCCTAAATAAAATCGTAATGAGACCCCAGAGTCCGGTAGGTGTTCCTCCTACTCAGAGGCTTATGGTTGAGCCAAATAGCGCACTAGGGCCACATATGGGATATCTCTGAAAACAGCAGAATCTGGGGAATTGATGTTGAGTTTAATTTCCTTGGTCACATCTACCGTGTTCCAGTGAATAATGGGAAAAAAATGTAAAATCTGCAAAAAAAGTGAAATTTTGTGAAATACCTAAAAGGGTAACAACATTCCTAGATGCTTTTTAAAATAATTTTAAGGGGTCTAGTTTCTTAGATGTGGTCATTTATGGGGTTTCTAACATACAGGCCCGTCAAAGCCACGTCAGAACTGGACTGGTGTTACACACAGAAATTTTTAAACTTTGACAATTTTCATGATATTTTGACATTTTTCACAAATAAACAGGGACTTTTTGGACCAAAATTTCTTACTAACTTAAAGCACAATGTGTCACGAGAAAACAGTCTGTGAATCACTTGGATAGGTAAAAGTGTCAAAAAGTTATTCTAACATAAACTGACACATGTCAGATTTTAAAAAAACGGGGCTCTGACAGGAAGGCCAAAACTGACTCTGGCGGTAAGGGGTTAAAAAAAGGGGAGGTGAAATTTCCAAATTTTTGCAGATTTTCAATTTTTATCCATTATTCACTGGAAAACAATAGATGTGACCAGGGAAATGCAACTCAACATTGATTCCCCCAATTCTACCATTTTTAGAAATATTCTATATGTGGCCCTAGTACGCTAGTTGACTCAACCACAAGCCTCAGAGTAGGAGGAGCACCTACCTGACTGTGGGGTCTCATTTTCCATACGATTTTCTTGAGGCGCCATTTCAGGTTTGCAGATGCCCTAAGGTGCTAAAACTTAATAAACCCTAAAAAGACCCCATATTGGAAACTACACCCCTTAAGGAATATATCCAGGGGTGCAGTGAGTATATGGACCCCACATGTGTTTCACAAATTTTTTAACAAGAAATCCTGGAAAAAAGCACTCCAAAATTTGTTTTGCAATTTATTTCAAGTTCAGCAATACCCTATATGTGGGTGCAAACTGCTGTTTGGGCACATGGCAGGGCGTACCAGGGAGGGAGAGCTATTTAGCTTTTGGAACGCAGATTTTGGTGGGTGCCATGTTGAATTTGGAAAGTCCCCAAAGTACTTGGACAGGTGAATCTTTCCAGAAGAAGGGGAGGTCAGGCATGACATTTTAATTTGTGATTTCACACCTCCTTCTACGAGTGTCACCTGCTGCAGAGGGTCTCACAAGGAAACCTTATATGTTTCATGTCCATCGAATTAGGGAGGACTACCCTAGTGGGATGTTTTGGATCCCTTATTGGAGTTAGTAAATTATTGTATATATAAGGCTCCCCTGTTGATAGGTGGTGTTCCACCAGATTTGATAATAGAAAAGGAGTTATTATTCCTTCACAACTAGAAATGGATAACTTGAGAGGTTAGAAATCAGGTTTTTAATAGTGTGTATAGAGGTTTAGGGCGACATGTATGAACGGGCTTTTCGCCTGTTTTCAGGCGTAACCTGCGCCTCCCGGCCCGATTCCCCCTGTCGGACGCAGGGATGCAGTGTTAGGCAGCGTTCGCCACTTTCAGCCTGCGCCCCGCATGAAGGGCGGGGCAATTGGGCGCCCGGTGTGGGCGCGCTTTTAGGCGCTCGGGGCGGGCCCTTGGCGCGCTCGAAAACCCCGAGGCATGTACGATCGCGAGTCGGCAAAGTGCGGCGCATTGCAGCGCTGGAGCTCCGACAGGCAGACCTGGTTTACTTTGGTCTAAATGCTCCGGCGGCGGCGAAGTTAAGCAAGAATGGAACATGCGAGAAAACATAGAAGAAGATCGCAAAAGGAATCTCGGCGCTCAGCTCCGTGCGGCATGGAGTATGATTCCAAAACAATCACCTTTATAAAGGCGGAAAACATTCTCAGAAAAGAGCTCAAACCTTAAAAATAAAAATTAAATGAAAAAAAATCATTTTCCAAAAATCTAGAACGGCGCAAATCGGGAATTAGGATATTGGAAATTGCCGGGAAATACAGTAATTGAAATTCTGAAAGCTATTCTCATTGGTCGGCAGAAACCAGCCAATCAGAATAGGAGCGACAGTAAACCCATTAAAACCTGTGGAGAAATATTGGGACCAATCAGAATCAAAGGCGGACAGTTCAAAAATACAGTAAAAATGCTGAAAAGAGCTGTTTGGGCCCTGAGCTAGCGGGTTTGGGCTATCTCGGCCAATCAGAATAGGAGCGACAGGGCCCCATTATAGCCTATGGAGAAGTTTAAACCCAATCAAAATCAAAGGCGGGACAGTTCAAAAAACATTTACAAATGCAGAAAAGAGCTGATTGGCTGAGCTAGCGGGGGCTTGGCTATCCCAGCCAATCAGAGCGCGAGCTACTTCTCCCATTGTAGTCTATGGAGAGATCGGCGCAATGCAATCTCGGCTCTCAGCGCCGTGCGGCATGGAGTATGATTAAAAAAATAATTTTTTATTAGTTGTAAAATCTTCTCGGAAAAAGAGCTCAAACCTTCTATAAATAATAAATCAATTAAATCCGAACAAGAATTGCATAGAGAGAAATTGCCGGGAATACAGTAATTCAAATTGTTAAGCTCTCTGACTGGTTGGCATAAACCAGCCAATCAGAATAGGAGCGACAGTGGCCCATTTCTAACCTATGGAGGAGAATTGCCAATCGAATAGGAGCGACAGGGCCCAATTCTAACCTATGGAGAAATATTGACCAATCTATTCAAAGGCGGACAGTTCAAAATACAGTAAAAAGGCAGAAAAGAGCTGATTGGTTGAAGCGGCGGGGGCTCGTCCAGCTTTAGCAATCAAGAGCGCGAGCTACTTTCTCATAGGTTCTATGGGGAAAAGAAATTCAGAGCGAGCTCTGTGATTGGCTAATTTTAAAAGAGGCGCGTTTTATTTGGATCAATGGGAGAGCGAGCGACGACCTATGGGTTTTCTAATGCCCAATCTGAAATAAAACTGTACATGGCCGAAATCAAATGATAAGACCCAGAAGTTGTCCGATGTATAAAATGAATAATATTGGGGTAAAAAAAAAAAAAATTATTAATTAAATAAAATCAGGTTTATTTCTTTTATTTTTTTTACAACCAATACTATTGATCCTTGGCTAACGAAAATAAAGAAATAAACATGATTTTAGTGAATTAATATTTTTTTTTTCTTTACTCCAATATTATTATTCATTTTATATTTCACATCGGGACAACTTCTGTAGTCTTTATCATTTGAATTCGGCCCTGTACAGTTTTATTTCAGATTGCAAATTTGAAAAACCCTAGGAGCGTCGCTCGCTCTCCCATTGGTCCAAATAACCGCGCCTCTTTTAACCCTTTGCCAATCACAGAGCTCGCTCTGCATTTTTTTTCCCATAGAAAATCTATGAGAAAGTAGCTCGCGCTTGATTGGCTGAGCGAATGAGCCCCCACTAGCTCAACCAATCAGCTCTTTTTTGCCTTTTTACTGTATTTTGAACTGTCCCGCCTTTGAATATGATTGGTCAATATTTCTCCATAGGTTAGAATGGGACACTGTCGCTCCTATTCTGATTGGCTGGTTTTTGCCGACCAATCAGAAGAGCTTAAACAATTTGAATTACTGTATTTCCCGGCAATTCTTCTATTGCAATTCCTTATGTAGCGCCGGTCTCGGCGGGCAAACGCGTTGTTAGGGATTTAACTGCTTTATTTTTAGAGAAGGTTTTTAGCTCTTTATCAGATAAAAGATTTACACTTAATAAAATTATTTTTTTATCATACTCCATGCCGCCCCGGCGCTGAGAGCCGAGATTGCATTGCGCCGATTTTCCCAAAAGACTATAATGGGAGAAGTAGCTCGCCCCTCTGATTGGCTGGGATAGCCAAGCCCCCATAGCTCAACCAATCAGCTCTTTTCAGCATTTTTACTGTATTTTTGAACTGTACCGCCTTTGATTTTGATTGGTTCAAACTTCTCCATAGGCTATAATGGGTCCGTGTCGCACCTATTCTGATTGGCCGAGATAGCCAAGCCCCCCGCTAGCTCAGCCAATCAGCTCTTTTCTGCCTTTTTACTGTATTTTGAACTGTCCCGCCTTTGAATATGATTGGGCAATATTTCTCCATAGGTTAGAATGGCCACTGTCGCTCCTATTCTGATTGGTTGGTTTTTGCCGACCAATCAGTAGAGCTTTAAACAATTTGAATTACTGTATTTCCCGGAAATTCTCTCTATTGCAATTCCTTATGTAGTGCGGTCTCGGCGACAAAACGCGTTGTTAGGGATTTAACTGCTTTATTTTTAGAGAAGGTTTCAGCGCTTTATCTGATAATGTTTTACACTTTAATAAAAATGATTTTTTTATTCATACTCCCTGTTGCAACGGCGCTCGAGCGCCGAGATTGCATTGGGAGCGTTTTCTCCATAGACTACAATGGGAGAAGTGCTCGCGCTCTGATTGGTGGGATAGCCAAGCCCCCCCTGGCTCAGCCAATCAGCTCTTTCTGCAATTTTTACTGTTTTTTGAACTGTCCCGCCTTTGATTTTGATTGGTCAAAACCACTCCATAGGATATAATGGGTCTTTGTCGCTCCTATTCTGATTGGTTGGTTTCTGCCGACCAATCAGAAGAGCTTAAAAAAATTTGAATTACTGTATTTCCCGGCAATTCTCCTTATTGCAATTCCTTATGTAGCGCCGGTCTCGGCGACAAACGCGTTGTTAGGGATTTAACTGCTTTATTTTTAGAGAAGGTTTCAGCGCTTTATCTGATAATGATTTACACTTAATAAAAATTATTTTTTTAATCATACTCCATGCCGCATGGCGCTGAGAGCCGAGATTGCATTGCGCCCATCCTTCATAGGGCTACAATGGGAAGTAGCTCGCACTCTGGTTGGCTGGGATAGCCAAGCCCCGCTAGCTCAACCAATCAGCTATTTTCAGCATTTTTACTGTATTTTTGAACTGTACCGCCTTTTATTTTGATTGGTTCAAACTTCTCCATAGGCTATAATGGGTCCCTGTCGCTTCTATTCTGATTGGCCGAGGTAGCCAAGCCCCCGCTAGCTCAGCCAATCAGTCTTTTCTACATTTTTACTGTATTTTGAACTGTCCCGCCCTTTGATTCTGATTGGTCAATAGTTTCCATAGGTTTTAATGGTTCACTGTCGCTCCTTTTTGTTTGGCGGTTTCTGCCGACCAATGAGAATAGTTTTCAAAATTTGAATTCGTATTTCCGGGAAAATTTCCCAATTCCCGAATTCTTGAATTGCGCCGTTCTGTTTTTTGGGAAAAGTGTTTTTTTAATGTTTTTTTTTTTTGAGGTTTGAGCTTTTTGAGAATTTTTTTCCCCCTTTTAAAGGCGTTTTTTTTGATTCTACTCCGCAGGACATTTTTAAATGATTTCTCGCTGTTTTCCAGCTGTCTTGAATCGGAACCATCTTGGGCGCAGCCCCTTTCTGCCTAATGTCCCCGCATGGCCCCAAACACTGGCCAGGCGGGTGGATTTACTGGGATGTTTAGGGGGCCCCCAGTCCCGACATAAATACGAAAAATTTCGGGGGAAAAGGCGGAAAGGTGGCCCCGAGTGGCGAGTTTCATATATTCGCCTTGGTTATCAGATAAAAGTTCGTTTTAGTGCTTTTTAGTTGGAAACTGTTAGAGTTTAAGCTTCCCAGGGGCAAAATAGTAAAAAGTCTTTCAAGAAGTCCCCCAATTTTGGATTCAAACACCATCATGGTCTCATCTGGGGTGTGTTGTGCATTTTGGGTCCTGGGTGTTGTATTTTTTTTTTTTAGCATTGAGCTATGAAAATGTGGGGCAGAGAAAACGCAGTTCTGCCATTGTTTTTTGTGCTTCAATGTTACAGCGTTTGCGTGCAGTGTATATGACTGGATAACTTTATTATGCCGGTTGGTACAATTACAATATTTTTTTTTATTTATACTTTTATGTGTTTTTTTTTATTTTTTTCTTTTACACAATAAAATGTGTTTAAAAAAATTTGCTTTTATCAGTCTTTATGTCTGCTAGCATTAACTTTTTTTTTTTTTTCTGTATACAGAGCTGATTATGGGCTTGTTTTTTGCAGGATGAGTTGATGTTTTTATTGGTATCATTATTGGGGGCATATGATGCTTTGATCACTTTTTTTGTGAGGCGTTTTTAACAAAATACTGCATCACTATCTTCCAATAGCCATAACTTTTTTATTTTTCCATAAGCAGAGCAATGTAAGGGCTTTTTTTTGCAAAGTGAACTGATGTTTTTAGTGGTACCACTTTTGTGTTTATATGAGTCTTTTAACACTTTTTATTCCATGTTATGTACTGTGGGCTAAAAAAAAACCAAAACCTTGATATTTTTTTTTTTTTACCCTTTCACCCTGCGGGGGTTTTTAAATGACAGATTTTTAGGGAAGGGCTCACCATGCGGCAATACAAAATAATTTTATTTTTTTTATCTTTTTTTGGGGCGATTTGGGGTTTGTAAAGGGAAAGGGCGGTGTACGATTTTTATTTTTTTTTTGCATGTTTGGTTTTCTTTTTTTTAAAACTTTTTTAACTTCTTTTTTTTTTTCCCTTGGGATTTTATCAGGATGTTCAGAAAAAATATAAATAGAGTTTTTTCATAGCAGAATGCTATGTACTGGTCCTAGGGGATTGTCCCACGTTTCCAGTATGCAACGGGACTGCTGGACATGGTGACATCACAGACAGACTGGAAGCTATCGTAAAGATAAGCAGGCCACAGTGGCGATCGCACTGCGGCTGCACCGACCGAAGGAGCTCCCTCCTTCTGTCTTTCCATTAGCTGCGGCGATCGCAATGTACCGTGGCAGCTAAGGGGTTAAGCACCCACGACCAGAGCTCACTACGGTCATGGGTGATGCAGCAGTAGGCCAGCTGTAATATATAGCTGGACCCATGTTGCGATTGAGTGGTACGTCTATTTGAGGGAAGTCACTTCCCGCTAGGATGTACTGGTAAATCCAATGTCGGGAAACGGTTAAACGGGTTGTCCAGTAACCCCAAAAAACTTTAAAGGTCCTGTAAAATAAACTCATCTATGTAAACCTGCAGGCCCCAGGATCCTTTGTTGTGCTTTGTATATTTTCCTTCCTAACAACCTGTCTCGGTGCATGCCCCCTGTTTCCTACCTTATGTACAAAGGCTTGGGAGGCCGGACCAGGTGACTGTGGCTTTAAAGGCTGTCCTGAAAAAAGCCACCCCACTTTGAGCACTTGATCTCCTGGGCTTTACACATAGTTGAATCCTGCTTGTTGACACTCACAAAACTACTGAGAATCTTGTCAGTCAACAGCTGAAATAGACCCGCCCCAAAACTCGAGAAAAGTAATAAAAATTTTTAAAAATTATTACAAATGTGCTTTACTTTGGGAGCAGTATAATATAGAACATATTTTTTTCCACTGTACAACACCTTTAAATGTTAAAAAGTAATGTTTACCCAATGGATCGCAATTTCACAGCATAGGTACTTCTAGAAGATAAATGCATATAGTAATATGATGAAAAAATTATTTAATAGAGTACATATGTGGGTTTCTTTGCAACCAAAATAAACTCCTTTTGGCCTCTGCTGCCCATGGGCCCCGCGCTGATCACCCATGTAGTGCGAATCCCCTAACTGCTTAAGGGGGCCTACGGGGTGGGTTGTCTGGCAAAAAAATATTTAAAAGATAATAAAAAGTTGGGAAACCCTGGATAACCAGAGGTCATCAGAATAGGATTTCAGTATTAGGGTGGTTTCAGTGGTTTTACACTTGGCTCCTTTTTGGAAAGCTAGTACAGCAGCCAGAAATGAGAATAATAAAGAAAGGACTGAGGTCCTATTCACACCATGCTTGTGGTCTCAGTTTGTGGTATCTACAGGACTGCATGAAAATGTTATCCTGACTGTGCCCATAGGCAAAATAGTCTTATAGGGTAAAATTTTCCATGTATGAACGTATCTTTTGTGCATGGATACAAAAATTGTGGGCTTCACTTTTTTCCTTGGTACATAGGGCTAATAAAGTCCAATTCAGACTAAGGGTACTGTTAAAAAGTGGGCTTTCCCCCGTGAAAGGGGTTTTTAAAGAGTGATAATGCGCATGAATAAA